>JAODUK010028071.1:0-23633 GCA_027564635.1 Typhlichthys eigenmanni
TTGGGGTCCCCTGCTGGAGCTGCTGCCCCCGCGACCCGACTCTGGATAAGCGGATGAAGATGGATGGATGGATGGAATGACTTTGGTAAGTTCATAACTTGTTATGCTTTTAAAAGTCCTACATTACCCTACCAGATTAATTCCAGTATTCCAGGTTAGAATAATGACGCAGTGTCTATCCTGCCAAATATTATATAATATAATATGCGTGTAAGGATAGCAATGCGGCCTACGCATGCGCCAACCGTCAATAATGGTTTATGAGATTCGGGGAGGGTAGGCAATGATTATTTTCACTGAGAAGAGCTGAGCAGAGCCTCCGAGAGCGAGAGTGGTGAGGCGATTAAGACAATAGAAACAATGTTTTTGACCTACGTCACCATGTTTAAATAACAAATGAGCAGAACACCTGGGTCCAGTCTCTCCCCGCCGGCACCCTGCACGTCGAAACACTAACCACCGCCCAAGGCGTCATGGCAGCCCTTCCCCTCCCTCTCCCTGCACCTGTTTTGTATTGTGTAATCAGCCGGTGTGTTCTTTATGTTGTCTTGGTTTGTTTCCCCTCACGGGTTATTAGTTGTGTTTGGTGCCCTTATTGTCTTAAACTCAGTCCCGTGTTTTCTTGTGTCCTGAGTTTATGTTACAGCTACAGACTACGACCATATTAAAACAATTAAGACGATCTACATTTTTAAATACAACTTTTTTCTATCAAATGAATACTCCCATCAGAAAAAAACTAATATTTGTCATAAATTAGCATTTTGACTTCTTTCAAAATCCCATTATCTCAGGTAGTGCACTGCATCGCCTGCATATCCTGACTGAACGTGCCTGGTACTCTGTTCTTGTGTAGTACAAGAACAAATTAATAGGGCAAAAGCATCATTCCATGCACAATTTCATGTAATTGGTATGTCATGCAGACATGACCAAAAAATTTGTTTGTGGTAAGAGACTTCCCATAACGCCTTCATTTCTCGTGCTTTAGTCTGGCCACTAAGATAGTAGCCTAATATGCAGAGCGGTTTCCTCAAGGAGAAATAAAGCGGCTGTCATTTAACGATAAGCATATGGATTATCATCATCAATTTTGTTGACATAAATGTGGACTATTGTCCACATAGTGTAATTAGATAAATGTGTAGGTGATGGCTATATCAATATTTATTGACAAGTTAAAAGTATGATTGAATACTGATGATTCTTTATTTAATAAAACCTGGTTGTGGTTTATTCATGATAATTGTAAATATTCTTAACTTTTTTCTTAAAGGCCACCTGTTTGTTGTATGATTTTCATTCAGACATCTTAGCAAATACATAAATTAACACTATGTACTGTGGTTACCTGATTGTGATTACAATTTTGATGATCCATTTTCCAAAGATAATTTTGTATAATCCGTAACACAATGTGTTTCAGCGTGATTTGTTCATATGTTGAATGCCATCCTTGTTGGTGGTGACTAAATGATTCTAGTAAATCTTTAAAGCCTCACTCCACAGTAAAGCCTGTACATTACCCACCACCACCTTCATTTTCCTAATTTACCAAACACTATTTTCATCTTTCTCCATCCTCTGCCCATGTGGATGCTGGTAAATGCTACTCATGACTGGAATCTTGAGCTAAGATACAGAGTTTCCACTGAACATATGTCTGTTGTATTCATTAAGGGAACTATTTCTCTGTGCAACCCTATTTCCCCCCCTCTCTCTCCCATGGGATTGAATTGTGCAGGGTTAGGTGTCATCCCTCTGGCTTTAGTCCATGTTTGTTTATGACAATGAGCCGTGAACCCCTGCCAGCAAGCCTCCTGGTAGGCCTGGTACTCATTTCCTCAAATGCACACACACAACGCTAAACTAATCTTTGCTTTGGGCCTGCTTATGCAAACCAGTTGTTTAGTCTTTGCAGATCAGCGTTTTACGACGCAGCACCATGCAGCACATGACACAGCACAGTGCAACCAGAGAGACGAGGGGATGGGAATGCCCCTATCAAGGCTAGGAGAGGAGTCAGCAGCAGTCACTGAGGGAGTGTGAGAGCTCCAGAGGATGAGAGGGGAGACTGCGTCAGCCTCTTAGAGGCCACGCCGTGACTCACAAGTCAAGGCTGGGGGCCTTAAAACAAGATTGTTCTCATAATTTGACTGCTGATTCACACACTTGATACATGCGTTCCTGCCATGGTTGGCATCATTGTTCCTCTCCCAGGGAGTTTGGGAGTGGAGGTTGGAGGAATCTGGAAAGTGCGCTAGAAAGACCTGGAGAGGCGAGGCCAGGTACAGTAAAGAAATGGAGGGTGACATATATATATATATATTGTGCTGGGAGAAGATAAGGCCAGATCGTTGTTTGCCGGGAAAACAAAGCTGTCGCTTGCCGCCATCTCTGATCCCTAATGCGGCCACAGTCCCGGTTGAGGGGATAATGGGAATGGCAGCATTTTCAAGCTCAAGGTTAGGTCGCCAACACTGTCCTGGTTCATCCCACTATCCGTCTACAGCACAAGGCCTGTCTGAAGGACTGGGCTGGATCTTCTCCAGTGCCTGTGGGCCATGTCACGTTTTTTTCTGAAGCTCTCTATAAGCATAAGTCAAAAGTAAAATGGTTCTAATGAGGATAGTATGGATTATGGCCAGATAAGTTCTTGTTAGATAAGAGCGATGGCTTACCTCGAGCTGTCTGCTCATACTCTCTTTCCGTTATTTATTTATCCCTCTTTTTGTTGTATGAGGCCGTGACCCCTGAGGAGACTCCCAATGGGTTTGCTTTCTAGCAGACATGCTCACTGCCCAACCAGTACAGTGCATTCCTTGCATTCTGGAACGGCTGTGCTAAGGTAATAAAAACTGTGTGTGTGTGTGTGCAGCTGGAGAGCCATATTACACAACGTCACATACGTGAGGCGTCCCTGAAGCGGCATGCATATTCTCAGAGTTAAATCCGGTCAGTAGGGTCTTTATGGGACTTTGTTTACCAGGTCTGAAAGCTAAACTGCAGTAGAACCAGGGCTGACATCATAAACCCAGGACAGCTCACAGTAAGACACACACACACACACACACACACGTTAATTAGACCCAGGCAGGTAGGCAGGTGTGTCTCTCTGGTCCAACCAGCTGCACACCAGAGCATTAGAAAGCAAGGCAGAAATAGAGAGAGACAGAAATAGACAGCGACAGTGAGAGAGAGGGGGAGAGAGAGAGAGAGAGAGAGATGAGGGAGAGTAGACCTCCAGAGCAAAACACTCGCTAAGAATCGTCGGGATTTCGCAGCGCAAAGTGCTCTGGATCTTTTCTCTCCCGAGGGCATTTTTTTGGAAGCCTCTTTCTCTCTCTCTCATCAGCCTGTCTCTCCCTCCCTCTTTTCCCCTCTGCTGTAGTGTAACCAGAGCCACGGGTGACTACAGCATGAGAAGAGATTGAGAGAAAGGAGGAGAGAGATAGTTACCGAGGAGAGATCTACACACACACACACACACGCACGCATCGGAGTTTGGAGTCTCTGTGCAGCTTGCAAGGTGAGGGGAGGATATGTTACCAGCTCATGCGTGTGTGCGTGTGTGTGTGTGTGTGTGTGTGTGTGTGAGACACAATAGGTTGAGTGAAACCGACTGTTTAACTAGAGGGGTACACACACTTTGATGTGTTGGAGTAGAGTAGAGGATGAATGCTGTTTTCAATGCTGGCTGCTTGCTGGGACTCTCAAGCATGTGAAGCAGGTTATCTTTCTGTGATCACAGTTTGTTGCTTGTGTGTATGAATTCTCCTGTCAAGTGGTGCAAAGCAAGCGAAAGAACGTGTAAAGCCTAATGCGTGTGTGTTTGCATTAGTGTGTGCTTTTTGTCTTTTGGAGAAGTCTATAGCAAATGGTGTGTATATAGCTCAGTAATGGACACACGTGTTATATGGATGGAGGTACTGTAAACAGTCAGCCTCTCATCTGGTCGCAATATGGACTGCTTGCAGTTTGTCGTCATGCTTTCAAACTGGCAGGATTCCTTTGTGTATGATAGCAGATGTGTGAGACAACAAGAGGATACATAATGTAGAATGCTGTACATCAGCGGACACATCAAAGAGCTTCGCTTAAGTAATTGTGGAAGGATGCAGCAGCAGTCACAGTCACAGTCCTACCCATAGCTTTGTAATTGTTTACATTCTGATTCTAGATTCTCTTAGGGCATGCCATACACTAGCTGGCAGGAGGACGTTTTGCTGCCTCATCTATCATTAAACAGCGTGCCGTCCTCACTATACACTCACTAATAAACTGTAATTATTACGTGTAAGCAGCTCTCAGCTCCCAAACTCTCACCCAAGAGTTGCCATAGTAACACCATATAGAATAGGGCAGCAGTCGTAGCTTTTAAGAATATTAAACAAACCCTTTAATTTGGCAGGTAGGTTAGGGGTTTTAATAACCAATTGAAATAAATACTACAGTTTATATTCACAATGCAATTGTGCAACTATGGTCCATATGGGCTCTCCCAGTTATCTTCCATGGGTGCAATGCAGTGCCTGGGTCCACCAATACCCCCACTTCCTACCTCCAACTGTGATATCTCAATTTTTGCAATATGTCTTGACTCAACTCTAGATGTGTGTGTGTGTGTGTGTGTGTGTGTGTGTGTGTGTGTGTGTACAGGGTTATTTTACTGGCATGTCATTTTTCCAATATTAGACCACATAGGTCATTTTAGGTCCCTGTATCTGTTGCAGTGATGGGGCCATAAATAAATGACACAAACATATTTATGTGTGCGCGTGCTGGTGTGTGTTTTCGAGACCGCAGCAGACACGACCACACGATTTCTGGTGTCTGTGTTTTCCAACGGAAGTCCAAGCCACACTCAAGACTAGCATCTGTATAAGAGGCAACCATTAAATGCAATTACAATATCAAGAACCACAGCCGAAAATCAGGCGACACAGCACTTTTTTTTGGACTCAACTGGCCCTCGATGGCAAACAACAGAGTCAAAGAAAAATGATTACAGATAACCAGATTTGAAAGCTCACCCTGTATTAAGAATGTTAATAGGGCAAAAACTTGACAGGATGTTTGATTGATATATTAGATTGGAGGCAAGGTTTGAATTCCAGGTGTGGAACGACGAGTGCAGAGCACTGCCAGAAGGAGATTTAGCCGAGAATGCAATGGCATGGATTAGGAACATCACAGTTGGTAGTCTCCACCAACACAGTTGACAGAGCAAGTGAAGGAAAGGAGAGTCTGAAGAGTCTGTCGAGCAGTGAGCCCACATTGAGACTAGAAACAGCCCCAGCTGTGTCTGCACTCAGCAATATGCGTTCAGCTGGGGAGTTGTCCCTGACTTTTGTATGCAATGTTTTTATAAGGTGCTGTGTGCATAGTACCAGTGAGTGCGGAGAAGCATCTTTGAAATGAAAGAGTCGGCTGTATACACAGAGCGTGGGGAAGATATACAATGCATTTGACAGACAGGCTCTCACTTGTTGTTTGGCATTTATCAGTGCATACATCCATAGTAATCCATCTAAATATGCCTTCAGGGATTCAAAATGTCAAACATAAAATATATACATTTACACACAAAAAATGCAGCCATGGATCCAAAGCAGCTTAAAGATACAGTATCTTCCCACCTAAAGCAAATCAACTGCAAGGAGGCGCTGGCCTATTACCACTATGTAATTACCATGTTTTACTGCTAATGGGTAGGCCATTAGACATTACACCCTATGTGCAAAACTGTTGGCCCGCAATAAGCATGTGTGGTGTAGCAGGGCTTTTAGAAGAGTAAACAGCTGTGGGCTATTTAGTTTGTGTGTAAATGACATGGGGCAGCAAATGGTGGGGCATACATTCACTGTGGCGTCTCTTGGAGATGCTCAGCTTTGATAAAGTTCTTGCGTGGGAAGACATGAAGCTCTTAGATGTTAGTTGTTTTGCTTGCTGATGGACATCAGCGACTGAGCTCTGCTGGACCGAATAAAGTGCCAATCTAGTAAATTGCAGGAAATAAGAAACACATGGCATTGGAGCCCACAAACCAAACTGGGGTGCTGCCGAACTATCACAAAACACCACGAAGCCTTGCAGAGAACCGGGATCAGCACTTCCACCTAATTAAGCCTTTCCTCTCCCAGTATCTACAGTACATAGAATACTGTACATCTAAGTTGTGTACCCAGTTGTCTGAATCTGATTCAGGCAAACTACATTAAGCCCCTACTACAGGAAGCAACTGACCCCAAATAATGTCATACCCCAAATGTTGTGTATGCATTTGCTGCGCTGCTGACGCCAAGCTCACATTTAGATGAAACCTTATACTGTATTAAATACAATGCATACAATTGTGTATTTACAAATTGCTGAATATGGACGAAAATTGTTGAGTGTTGATCCGACTTTTACACAAGCTCTCAGCTTGTCAGCTTTATTACTGTGTATGCATTGGGCCTCATTTGCGAACATTGTGCATTTAGAAAAGACATCATACTCCACACTTGACCGCACTCAATGGAAGCTATGGCCCATGTGACTCATGCATGAGGTGTTGATTCATTATGAAACATTGGTGGAATGTATTTCACAATACATGGTGGGGACAAGACCGTTGACATTTTTAGATGAGACACAGCACTGTTTTAGAAAATAATATACTGTATATACATATACCCCCTTCCTATAGCTCTCAGTGATACTTTTATTATTTTCATCCACTTCGGATCAAGCACACTTCTTCCATCTTCTATAATAAGACTTTTGATTTCTCAGTTCTATGTAGGTATTTGTATATTACTTTGTGGCAGTACAAAATGTATAGACAATTGTGAATGTTAGCAGGGTTGGACAACATGATTGATAGCAATTTATGAAAGGAATGTGTGTGTGGTTTTATAAATGTGAACACAGATATTAATCGTCTCTTTTTGTGACTATGTGACTACTACAAGTTCTTTTTAATGAGGCTTCTAGTAATGCTGAGGAACTGGATGTTCAATTTCCCATTTCACTGGCTGACAGATTTCAAACTCTGTCAACTCAGGGAAACGCCCTTCTAATACTAGACTTAGCCTCCATCTATCTTCAGATGTGTTCTACTCTACTATTGAATGTGTGAATAACTGCTGTGTCAGTTATTTGTTTACTGGTTACAAGGTGTAACTATAAACTTCTGTTCTTTTTTAATTAGATTAGATGTGTCAATATGCAGGTACCAGGAATCTATTGCCTCAAGCACCCAATTGGTGTATCTTTGCAAGATCTAGCTAGCACTTTCCACTTGGCCTTAGGTGGAGCCATATAGATAGATAGCAACTGTTGAAACCTTCACCTTTGTTCATGCGCACAAAAAACAATGAAACTAAATTCCTCCCTGAAGCAATAACCAACCAACCTCCTATATCAATTGTGTGTTTATTATTTTTGGTAGTTAAAATATACGAGCCCCACCCAGTGCTGCGTAGTATGTGTGTGTGTGTGTGGTTGTGGGTGGGGCTACTCAGTGTGAGGTACAGACATGGTCCTGGCCTCCCAGCAGGGAGGGCAGGCAAGTAGGCAAGGTTCACGCATGCACACACGCGTGCACACACACTCACACAAACACACACACACACACACACACACACACACACACACATAAACACACACATAAACATAAAACAGAGGCATTTGCTGACAAGCACACCCCTCTCACTTGAGCTCTTGCACTCGTCAAGGTCAGTTCTCAGACATGGTCTTGCCCTCATGATGTCACATGGCTGTGCTAGCACAGATGCCTGCTAGGGAGTGTGCTTGCTAGGATCAGACTCTCAGAGAGGGCTGGGAGAAGGTCAGACCCTTTGAAACCGTGGCGATGACTCTCCAGGGGCTTACTCTAACCCCCACCTTCCCACCTTCTGGCCAGCGTCCTAGTCTCTCTTATCATGCTAGGAGCGCTGAGTGAGAAGTATGGAGAGCAACTATGCCTTTGTTTGCTGTGATGCCACCAGTTTGTATTAAGGAAGAACCCATGCACAACACATATAGTAGAATATATTATTATGTGTTTCACATTATATCAGTAAGACACATCATTATATTATATTATGCAATCATACTATAGATTTTCAATGTCACAATTTGTTTCAGGCCACATTATGTATTCTGTACAGTATTTTATACTACATCTACATATAGGTGCGCTTAATATAGGGCCAGCGGAACGAGCTTCTGCAGTCATAACAGACCAACACACTTCTTAATAGAATTAGACTGTAGTGTTAGCAGCGTGCTCGAGTGTTATTTGGACTTTGATGAAGGCCAAACCACATACACAAGCGTGTTCTTGCCACTGCATATGCTAGCAACATTTGTTTCCATGTTACTTAGAATATAACATTATTTGGTTGGATATACTAGATAAGATATTTTCTTTAAACATTGCCTAAAGCATTTAGGTGTTTCTTGTATGTTTACAAACTTTAAATACAATCTGGCTGTGATGTTATTTGTGTTCCCTTACTTCATTATTATGACTTACAGTGTATGCTCTTAACTCACATAGGTACTCATGCAGCAGTCTGTTGACACTGCATGTGACTCACAGTACCTCTACAGTATGGAGGGACCATGTGTGTTTATGTCTGTTTGTGTGTGTGTGTGTTTATGTCTGTCATTTGTGAGTGTGGCTGTGTACAATGCATGTAGGTGCATGACTCTAGTCACAGCACAGACCTGCGGTCTCTCTAGACCCACATGAATCCACACACACACACACACACACGCACACACACAGCTCCTCGAGGTGACTCCCAATGGCAAGATGCCCAGTGTGTCACAAAACCACACAGATGTACATTCCCAGACTTTTAGTGGGGTAAGATTAACAGAGAGCAAGGCTTGCATTCGTAAGTAACGGCTGTTTGGGTAGGTATATTTGTGTACTTTGTGTCTGCATGTGAATGTGGAAGAGGATAAATATGTCCATCCATGATTAGAAACCTTGTGTAATAAATGTTCAAATGTCCACATTTTAGTTACATAAATAGTGTAATTGTTTTGTAAGCTTGTAAATAATTAGATGGCCTCTGCTTAAAGGTAAAATCAGCTATTACAAGCTAATTGTAAGCTAATACACATTTTGTCAAATTCACCAAATATCTCCACGCATTTCGCTAATTTATGGTTCTCTGTGCATGTTGAAAAAATAATCCGATACTTCTCCACAGCCCTGGCTCTGTAAATAGGAACATAAACAAAGTGGGGAACACCGCTCAAAACAACAAAGCCGTAGTACCATGCTTTGCTTCACAGTGCGTTTCAATGTGTGGGGTGGAGGGCACAAAGGAATATTGTTTTGATTTGAGCTCGAAATTAGCAAGCATTCTTGAAAATGAAATGTTTATTTCAGTGCACCCCTAGTGGCCACGTCATTAATGTTTGAAGCGACTCTATACTTTGAATATATTTGTATGTTTTTGTTGTTATATTCTGTGATCATAGTTGTAAGCATGTATTATGTTGGTGTCGTTCCAGGTGTGCTGTAGACACATTGAGGAGGCTGCCTTGCCCTGCACCCACCTTGTCTAATCTGAGATTTGATACACCAGTAACCAGTAGATATATAACCAGGGTCGCGGGGGCAGCAGCTCCAGCAGGGGACCCCAAACCTCCCTTTCCCGAACCGCATTAACAAACTCTGACTGGGGGCTCCCGAGGCGGTCCAAGGCCAGTGTGTGCCCTGTAAATGTTTTACTACTAATACAAAAGTTGACAAAAGGTTGAGCGACACGGGCCAACACCCCCTTTTCCCCAGGCCTATTATTGGTCTATTGGCCCTTAGACCCACTTTTTTAAATAAATGTAAAAATCATAAGGGTGGGGCTGAAAAGTTAAAGGCAGGGTTAGTCTTTCTCGAGAACGCTTACTAACTTTAAGCTCGATTCAAAACAAGAAGATCAGAAGCTCCGCCCCACACATTGAAAGGCATTGCAAAATCTAGGGCATTATTTTTGTGTGTGCACCACTTTGTTTGTGTACCTATTTACGGAGACGGAACTGTGTAGAAGTACTACATTTAGCTAGTGCAATGATAAATGTGATGAATTGAAGTGTATTAGTTTACGAATAGCTTACAATCGCATACTATACTATATAATTTAAGAGACAAAGGAGTCTTCACACACCCAAGTGGGTTGTGGGTGTGTGTGTTGGGGGGTCCAGTCATTTCACTGGGGATGGCAATGGGCAGATTATGACAAAAGATACTGGAGGCGACTGGAGAGGTACATGTTTATGTGTATTAACCCAGGTGAACAAGCTCCATGTTGCCGCTGATCCCTTTGGTCTGGCACCGGTCCAGGAGTATTGCACGTAACACAGAGGAGGTACACAGACAGTTAGGGCTAATCCATACATAACACACTAAGGCCGTAATCACACTAGGCCCAGTTGCCTTGAACCGTGCCCAAGCACGATTGTCCCCCCTCCCCACTCCCCCGCTGGCCTGCACTCACACTGCAGTTGACATTCAGGGCCAGGGCACACTTACTCCAAAACATTTGGTTGGCTACTTGGTTTCAGGACAATTATTTTGTCCACATAATCCTTCCACTGGAATATGTCTTTGATGTCCAACGAGCTACCAGATTTACGGAGTGCATCCCGTACCTTCAGATACTGGGCAGTATTTTCATCTTTTGCCGACACAGCACAGTGGTTCTTTGAAACCCACTAGTAAGTGGATGGTTCTTGTGTGTTGTATCAAGTTGCTCCTGAATACCCTCGTCTGCCCTAATTTCCAATAAACATTGGTAGACCACAGTGTTCCCTTTGCTTTTTGTAATGAAACAACTGTCGCGACGATTAATTAAGTTCTGTACTCGGGCAAGTTTGTGATCACACTGATGCGTACCGAGCCCAAGTCCAACCAAACCGTGCCCTGGCCCAATTCTCTCAAGTTGGCCAGGGCACGGTTAAACGTGCCGCGCCCGGGCACAGTACGGAGTGATCACACTAGTCAAACGAACCGCACTTTTGGGTCAAACGAGCTCAGGCACGGTTTAACTGGGCCAAGATTGAGTACGCCCTAAGCCACTCCAGGGTCCAAATACAAGTTATCTGTCCTTTTGTACTACTGTACTCATCATACTGCAAGCACGATATCTACTATGCACATACAGTAGGTTAATGAGAGAGTAGACTACCTCCCCACGAGCCCAACAGCTTTATTCACCTGTTCCTGTCTTTTTTGTAAACAGATAGAGCCTTTAAGCTATTAAAATAAATAATAATTATAATAATAATAATATTGATTAGCTTATTTTATTCAATGTCTATACAGACATTGATTGCAAACATAACATTATTACTGTAAAAACAATCAAGTCGTTTCCCTCTCAAATATTTAGTTTTTTTTGCTGGAGAATATGCCTACAGTGATTTGCTAGCTACTGTATGATGATCATCAACAAAGTTCCTACCAATAGAACTTTATAGTTCCTACCACTTCGCCTCTTACTAGATAATGCATTGAAACTCATCATGCAACAGGGAGTAAAAGCCACACAGAAACATGTGCTGTGTTGGCATTCATTCGTTGCTGTGTTTTTGTCATTTATACATAGGATTGGATTGGATACATACAGTATATTATTTGATTAATATTCAGGTTTATGACAAGCCCAGTCCAGCTTCTTTTTAGAATGTGTCCTCCCATGGCTTAAAGCCAACCAGCTATCCCTGAGCAGCAGTTAAA
Source organism: Typhlichthys eigenmanni (assembly GCA_027564635.1). NCBI lineage: Eukaryota > Metazoa > Chordata > Actinopteri > Percopsiformes > Amblyopsidae > Typhlichthys > Typhlichthys eigenmanni. The sequence goes on from JAODUK010028071.1 coordinate 11,741, forward strand.
CAGTGATATTTTACCACAAACTGGGCTTGTGTGAGATTGGATAGTTCCATAGTTTAGTAGAAGTACTGCAATAGTCAGCATTAGTATTACTGCTAGGTGGTTTACCAGTCCGTCCGTTATCTGCTACTTTGGAATAACTTATCCCATCAAATGCATGTCGTACATAGACACCTAGTGACAGCGTACTAAGTTTGGTTTCATTATTTATGAGCACAGTTGTCATGGCATGCTTGCATGCAGCACTGGCACACGTACTGTACAAGGCCTATGTTGGATGAAAGCCTTATAGCTGCTGTAGGAGATACTGTATTCTACTGCATGTCTTTTTAGAAGCTGCTGAATAGTGTGTCCAGTGCTGATGATGAGGCTGCTGTTGAGAGCTCAGTCACGTATGGCGGCTCTAGCGCTGGTGACAACTGAGGAGAGCAGACCGCAGCCTAGGAAGAGCAGGAGGGATGCACACTGATGTGCCAGTGGAGGGGAGCACAGATGCCACCATCTGCTAGCCACATGCTCGGCCCACACCAGCCACATAAATCTCAGCCGTGCTTAGCAATTCAAAGCTGCATTCCGCTAGGCTACACGTTGGCTAGCCAGCTCCAGTGAAATGTGTGGTTCATACGGAGTACGTACACTACAGCTCCATAATGAGTGGGAGGGTGACACGCTGCAAGCCGTTGGCTGGGTGGGCTCTCAGTTGGAGTAGGATATGAATGGAGGGCAGTAAATAACTGTCTGTGTTCTAGTCATTTGGTCATCACTCGGAGCAGCAAACCTTTTTACATTGTGCTACTGTGACGTGGAGCTATTATAAATAGCTTGTTAGTGTTGGTCACCAGTGGGTTAGGTAAACGATTGATTTCAAATATGGTTATTAAGGCCTCAGTGACTGTTCGTCTGGGGTGGTCCTTTGGCTCACCAATGCACTGGACGGAAACGTGTGGATGCACACGCGCACACATACACATGGACAGACACAGGTCACCAGGGTTAAAGTCAAGTCCGAGCAGGGGAATGTGTGGATGAGTTAGGTTTTCCTGTGGTGTACAGATGGACCGGAACCTGGTGGCATCAAACCGGTGGCCATGTCAGTGTTTGGACAGCGCTGGATTCAAACACTTGCGTGTGTCTTCTCTGGCGCCATGGGAGACTGTGATGACTTCTCCCATGACATTGTTGTGTATTAAGCTGTGGACACACTATAGACCCACTGAGATGTGCAGTGTGTGTATGTGTGTGTGTGTGTACATTTATGCACTGCTGTTTATGTTGTTGAAACTGTAAAGCACAACTACAGGTTGATATTCTGTGTTGCCTCTTGGGATGTGGTTGGTAGAACTTTGATGTCATAAACTAGGCCTATGTTTAGTTTGACAGAAAGCTAAAGCTCTCTCAAGATTCAATATTCCAAGAAACAAGTCTTGCTGATCTGCAAACTCTGTAAAATGTTATTGCAATAGCGTCTGTTTCCCCCATTATTTAGTGTTTAGTCAAGGTTTAGTGTAACTTCAATGTTTCCCTGTTATGTCTATAGGTTTTGACGTGGCCACAAATGACAGGCTACAAGCTTGTGGAAATGATGTCTTTGATAGACAGTTTATCTCCATATTAATGTCATGCATAGAGGCATTTCAATCCATAACACATATGACTCATTCTTTTCTCCTTTAACCTTTTGTACACACTTAGAGTTGTCTAACATGCATACGATTTTTGGTGGTCTGAGATGAGCGAAAGATATGTGGTGGGTCGGAAAACATCTTTCTGCTGTAGAGCCGCAGAATTTTTGCTTTTGGTCTTATTTCATGGAACTTTAGATCGATTGAAATCATTGTGGGTGAAGAAATTATAAAGTAACATGGTGGCTAAGATGAGTAACCTATAATTTCACATTCTCTTTCAAACTTTACCGGCCAATTGGGGCTTGTGAACTGTTCGAGCAGAAACTGGGCCCAGCCAATGGGAGAGCCCAGGCGTGACATCATAGACTTGCAGTGGCAGCGGCTGGCTGATGGAGACTAAGGTTCCATTAAATCCATTAGAAAACAAGCAGTGATAGAGGCAGAAGCAGGTGCTGAACTTGTAATTCTATCACATTTTAGCATAAGTGGGGGTTTGATGTACAGCTGGATGTTTGTGCATCATTGTGCAGTGCCAGTTACTTCAGGGACAGAAAAACCAAAGTCCTAAATGCAGATTATTCACTGTATTTACATTATAAAAGCATTTGTAATTTTACTGCATGCTTGTTTATAACACTCCATATCAACATCAGATCCAAACTCAATAGAAGTGGCAATGCAGAGGAACTAAGGATCTTCAGGATTGTTTCATTACCCATACAATCACTCATTTTCCATGCACAACATGAAGCAAATAACCGAGTGACAAGAGATGTGGCATGCAGGTTCACAACCAGAGTGGATTGCTTTCATCCAATAGAATATGATATACAGTATATATATATATATATATATATATATATATATATATATATATATATATATCCATAAAACAGTTACTGTAACAGGCCAGGTCAGGAATACCTAGCAATGTGATGCTGCTCTTTGGAATAGATTTATAGCATGATGTGTCATTAGGAGATGACTGTAGCCAGACCCATCCTCAAGGAGCAGCTGCAGGACAGAACGAGGACAGCTGTGACTTCCTGCATCCAAACTACTAACTCTGTTGCCAAGCTAGACTCATCGCAGCTGTAGGACACTCATTCCTGTATAATGGAGCCTGCACAAATGTATGAGCATGTTTTTTAGCTTGAGAGTTGTTTTTTAAGGTTCTAAAATAGGACGGAAGTATCCAAATAAATTGTAGAGTGCAACCTGAGTCCCTGCAAAATACACTGTATTTAAGGGTTCAGAGATTTTACCTGTAGCATGTGACAACAGCTCACTACTTAAGGGATACTTACACCATTAATACTGACATTATGTCTTTAGAACTAAGAATTCTTGGAATACAACGGCGGGCAACAATATTAAAGCAGCAATTGTAAGAAGAAATACCCTAAACTATTGCAAACGGTTCCTTTGTTAAAGCAACCAACAGGAGGCAAGACAGTAATGCCTAAAGACATTATCTGTTTGCACATATGAAAATGTCTGGAAACTTCTAGATTATAGCTTTACACAAATGTATAGTGTACACAGTTGAGTGGATCTTTAGATGTGTAGGGGTACTTAAAATGAGGTAGATAAATTATCTTACATTTTACATACATTTCCAAGATTTGGATTAAGTGAAAGAAAGACGAGGAAAATAATTTTAAGGGCTGTCAAGGTGCATCTTTCATCTATTTCCTTCTTTGTCTTTCTACTACCCCTTTCATCCTCAGCCAGAAGATTTGGCACACGTTTGATGGTTTAAAAAGAGACTACAGGACGAAGAGGCAGATAAAGAGGATAGTAATAGAGCAATATTGCATGTATTAATGTAAAAATAGTGCTTTACCTCATCTGAACTAAATTACAGTTCTGAACTCACTGTCCTTTATAACCAGGCAGAGTGCCACCGGCGGTCCAGATGGGCAAGGAGCGCTCAGCAGATCTGTTACCGTGACCACTGCATGCGCATAAACCCCTGGTCAGGCCAGCTCTATGGCTGCCCTTTATACTACGGATCAAAAGTGTCTCTTTGTTATTGTTGGGCTTGGCTTTATACTCTGGGGAAGCAAAACTGGGAACGCATCCAGAAGGTTCCTGACTTGGTCGGTCTCTCTCTCTCTCTCTCTCTCTCTCTCTCTCTCTCTCTCTCTCTCACACACACACACACGCACTAACACAAAAACCTTGTCCTGTTTCCTGCTATCTCTCTGGCTCCAATGTGTGTGTGTGTGTCCATTGTAAGGATAAGAAACAGACATGGCAGTTCAGAACCGACATGAAGATAATATGAGCAGATTTGTTATTTCACAATGTTAAGAATATTATGTTGTTTATGACTGTAGTAGAATTTTGTTGATTCAAATGAGGGTATGGTTTGTGTGTGTGTGTGTGTGTGCGTGTGTGTGTGTGTGTTTGCATGCATGCGTGTTCCAAACTCGCTTTGCTGGGGGCCAAGACATCTATAGTTAGCAGTGGAGCGGGCTTATGGAGACTAAGACGTGCCAAGGCATGTGGTTTCCAATGGCAGGCACAAGTGACTGCAATTTCTCCTGGAGCTACTCTGAGGAATTTAAAGGTGTGATAGCACACGCTCTCTTTCACCCATAACTAAGTAGACTGTCAGTAGACTGACAGGCATAGCTTTCACTGTGCTGTGTAGTAAGATAGAGAAGTGGGTATATTATGTAATGTATTGGCCAGTGACACCAAGGCTAACAGATATGCTAGCTGATGGGTCTGCTCATACGTCACCTGTCAGAAAGTGGAGAACCCTCTGCCTTTATTGATTAAAATTCAGAATGGAAAAAGGGCTTTAAATGCTTAGTTCAAGCTATGTTTAGAGCTCTGTTGCATTAGCAGAAGTGATAGGTTCAGAGTGATTGTCCTCAGTGTGATGTTAATGTTGTACAGACAGTAATCTCATTGTGCTGGGCGTTTGCAGGACGGGGGTGGGGGTGTTCTATTTTCTCCAGCTTTCAGCTTCACAACGATAACAAGACGCAATGCATGGCTTTGATATATTGCTAAATATAGTACATACATAAATGAGATGACAGAGCTCAGCAGGAATGTCAGTGGTCCACTCTCTCATCTGGGCATGTACCCGTCTCACACGTGACCTCTGACCCTGCCACGTGGGGGCAGCGGGGTGGTTTGTTTTCTATACACGCTGGCATAATGTGCATCTCCCTGTCAAACGATAGGGTCACTAAATATACCCTGCAGGGCCTTCCCAGGCCGCTGCCGCTGCTTGGGCCTGGGGCCAAAGCGTCATGGCTGCCGACCTCCACGGAAAGTATTTTTAAGGTCAATTACAGGGTACAGTGCCTTTAGATGGCCCAGGGCTGCTTAGGAGGCCTCATATTAAAGGTTTATGTGGAGAGGGACCAAACAGGGCTCGGCCATAGCCCAGTCCTGCTCCCATTGTTACTGCACAGCCAGTGAGAAAGGGCACTCTGATGGACACACACTCAAGGCTTGTGGGCGATTGAGAGATATGATACAGATGATAGAGAGAAAATATCAGGGCGGTCAACAAATATTGTAAATGTGATTATATATTGGACTATTTTAAACAAAAAGACATTCAAAAGACATTCAAATGTGAAAATGTATTTAAGATTATGGGGGAAAATAGAAAGAAGCACCACCACTTTCATTGATTGAAAATGACATGTAAGTCAAGCTGAAACAAGTGAATAATTCAACAGCAACTGTGTGGTAATGATGGCAGAGAGTTTTTAACCCAACTTGGCCACAGAGAGTGAGAGTGATATGCATTCCGAACAAAATCAGCAGAAGCCAAAATTGTGGAACCTCGAGATAAAGTTGTATGCAAGCTACTGTATGTACTGTAAGCCAGGGGTTCCCAAACGTTTTTGTGCCAAAACCCCACCTAGAGAGGACTAATCTATTTATTAAAGACGCACCAAATCAAGTACTGGTCCCGTAATTTTCAAAACCTAAGCTAATGCTATACCTGTGTGTGTGCCAAATATGTTTGAGCAGAGCGTTCCAGAATCTTTGGTGTGCAGGCAGCTACATAGGATTGCATCCAATCAGGAACAAGTAGGCTATTTTGCCAAACCTTGCTCACGACCAATGAGTGGAACAACACCATAGTAAAGTGCGGAAGCCTCTCATTGATATTCTACATTCATTGAATGGCCGCTTGCAGTTTTTTTGACCAACTCACTCCTACTCAGTGACCCACCTGTGGGTCCCGACTAACAGTTTGAAAATCTCTGCTGTAAGCTATAGTGAAGGTACTGGTAATAGTAGGTAATGGTTTGCCTTCTTATGGACATAATGCAAAATGTATATTTAAATGGATCAAACGTACTGTGCAGTATGTGGTTATATTTAAATGATTTCTTGAACATATTATTTTGTCAATATTGACAGCCCTAGACAATACATCTCTTATTCTAAAGCAGACACATTTCTTTATTCTCAGGGGGCTGTCACATTCTGGCATTCAGCAGCCTTCTGTAATTAATAGTATTTTACTGATAAGGGTGGTTCTCATGCCGGGAAACTAGTAATTCCTAGAAAAGACACATTGACTGCCAGGAACAACAAAGACTAGGCATGTTAGATTTGTGTACAACACATACTGTCTTTTTTTTTTAAAGACAGAAAGACAAGTTGGCAAACAAAAAGATGGACACATTTGGTTGGGCCTCTCATTAAAGGGCTCCACTCGCCAATCCCACACATTTCTCAGAGATACACCAACAGTGTACATCACATGCATAGGCCACACACACACACAGCTGACCGACATTCAATATAAAGGAACATCCAGCGAGAAGATTTTTGTCCTTTTTATGATTCATTCCAATGAGAACTCTGGCCAGCCGTAAATACAGGCCTGTCAAAATGTGCTCTACCCCACAGAGAGGGGAGTGGCACTGGGTACAGTAGACACCATTCACCTCTCTGTGTGTTTGGACAGGGCAGAGGCAAAGCTGGAGTTGGTGGCTTTGGTCTCCATGAGTGAACTATTGATGGGACAAAAGTGGGGGTGGGATTGAATGGCCTATTTGTGCAAGCGTCTCTGTTTGCTTTACTCTGGCCCACCGGCTCAAACACAGCTCAATAGGGGTTCTATCTACTTGTAACTGTCTCACGCCAAACACTCTCTTCTAATTGGTCAGATGGAAGACACCAGAATATGTTAGGAATAGGCAAAACCCTGACACTGTAAATCATCAATCTTCAGTATTTACGTGTAATTTTGAGTCACAGAGTCAGTTAACCCATCAATTAGCTGTACTTTAGAGAACCACCAGCCTAGCTAGCACTAGCATAGTGATTAACTTGTTTTCACTGTGCAACATAATTTGCATGATCTGAATGTGTCCTTTGCCTTGAGTTGCGGAACGAGATGTGTAAACAGGAAGCTTTGTTTGACTCGCCATATGTCTCCATCGTTATCTGTTGACTAGTCTCGCAGAGCCAACCTTTACTTACATAAAGTCTGGGATACAGCGCTGGCTAACTGCGACAAGATCTGCCCACGTATTTTTATTGACATGCACGACCAACGACTACGTAAACTTATAGTGACATATTTGTTTAAGGACCCATCCCATGAAACGTATTCTAGTTTTTGGCATTAGCAATGTCGATGTGAAACGGGCAAGTGCTTGGCCTTTCAACGTGGATTGTTAGCTCCCTGGTCTGTATTTGCTATAAAAGGAAAAGAGGCGGAGAAACAGGCGTATAACAAAAGAGCGCGTATGTTACGTAGATTACTACAGACAGTTTGTAACGCCCCTATGAGGATATGGCCACCTACGTAGTATTCAGCAAAATATACAAGCTAAGGAACTAAGTTGATCACCAGTACACAAACCGTAAGTACAAGTTTAATGTACAAGTGGAAGACGGGGCCGGGTGGGCAGTGGCTTGTTAAATTTAAAGCAACAGTAACTGAAAATGGACCGTTATCTGGGGGCGTGATATGATGGTGCTATTCCACATAATCTATATGGTATTTTCAACCAAGCTTGTCAACTACATTGCATCTTCAGGTGTTTTGCTAGATTCCGTAAGGTCAGTGATAACGATATGGCATACCTACAGTAGTGACTATTTCATTTGATGAAAGGTGTTTTTTCTCTCGCCTGGGCATGTTTGCTACAAAAACCTTACTGGCAAATATAATAATTCCTGACTCGCAATGACAACACTTGCGTTAAAATGAAGGCTCAGTAGAGGGTGTGTCAGTCCAAATCATTCGGTGCTGTGCTACTTGGTGTCAAATAACACCAAATATTGTGCTAGCGTCTTCACCTGGCCAGACCACGTTTTAGCTCAGACGCAGGTGTTGTGTGATACTTTAGTTTTCGGGCTTTAAGCAAGATGCACTTTGTTGTTTGTTGATTGTTTTGATGATTGTTTAGATTTTAACACGAACATGGCAAGCGTTCTCGATAATGACTAACCCTGCCTTTAATAGAGGTGCCATACTGTGCTGTATGTGCGCAGTTGATGATTCTGCACCTCCCAAACAAGGAAATCAGTTTTCTCCTGCGAGAAGCTTTTCTCTCAAGCCGGTCTACACTTTCGCCGTTCATTGCGAAATTGGCAATTTGCAGAGAGGAGCTGATATGATTGGCTATAATTTAAGACCGCCCCACTACTCCTACTGATAATATATTGCCCAATTCTGTAACAACTACACTTCCAATACAACCATGTCCGAAATGAGCAAAGCAGTATTAGCTGCACCTTAGAAGGATCCGCTTAAGCCTTGACCGGAAAGATTTAGCCCTCACATCGATTTCTCCCCTGCCCCATTGATGGCCCTCTCTTCCTGGGAACACCCTCTCTTGCTAGGCCGCATGGTGGGCCGAGTACACATCGCAGAGTTGTTAAGTCCACAGTGGACATGCCCTGTGTTTGTCCTGGGGAGAGCATCTGCTGGCAGCCACCAGCCCAGCCCGTTGGGTCAGAGACGGCTCACCAACATGTCACGGCCTTCTTAGGTGTGAAATTCCCAAAGTTGTGACTGATGACCTCAAAATGGTTAGCGTCTGGCTAGCCACCAGGGCCTGTGTGCACGTCTGAGTTGAACTACTCCACTTCTCATCAACAACTCAATGCAGGCTTGTGTTGAGATCAGATTAGATATCTGCTGTGACGTAGTCCACAAGGGCCTTCAGTAAAAGCAGCATGTTGGCCCCGTGGATAGCACTGTGGCCTCACAGCAAGAAGATCCTTGGTTCGAACCCTGGCCATCCTGACCTTTGTGTTTCTGGGTGGCGTTTGCATGTTTTTCCACAGTTTCCCCCACTATCCATAAACATGTCAGGTCCACTCTCCAGTCAGTGCCATTTAACCAGAGACACTGATTTCAATCAGGAGTTGGTCCCCGGGTGCTGCAAAGCAGCTGCCCACTGCTCCCTTGAGAGATTTGTTAAATGCAGAGGATGAATTTCACTACATGTATGTGACAATAAAAGTTACTTATTTTTTTTGTCTTCTTTAAATACATAGGCATTTATTCAGGTGTCTATAGTCAGTGAGTCACGGGGTATTGTCATCTCATATAGTCACGCTTTGGTGTCCTTAATTGTGAGTTATAGTGATATAGTGACTAATCCAGTTTCCACACACTGGTATGACTTGGTGTGTGTGTGTGTGTGTGTGTGTGTGTGTGTGTGTGTGTGTGTTGCTCAGAATGCACCCAATGTAATAGCATATAATAAATACTACTATGGTAATTTTAATCTTTTGTCAGCCTTTTAAGTCTACAGTGAGTCATCACTGTAGCCTAGAAGACCAGATTTGGGTGTTTTCTTTTGAGGTAAAGAGAAGCTTCTGTATAGATTTTGAGGACAACTCAAGGCCCAGTAAGCTTTTCCCAAGGATATATTTAGACTTTCTGGAAATTTAACTAGCAACAACTGCAACAGCATGACTATAAATGTCTGTCTGCTCATGCCTCTGAAAAATCACAGTTTAATTAGTAGTTTGACCCTGGAGTTACTTGCTGGGAAAAGTTAGAATGCCCAGAGGTCATTAATATAGTTTATGTGTTTTGCATCAGTGTTTTATAGGATTATTTTTGCCACAGAGGGAAACCATGTAGACACCTTAGACTTCAGAATGCAAATATGTGTTTCACGGTAATGTGCAAAACTGATCTAAATCCCTTGTATGAATAAATTATGCATTTTTAGACTAATACATGGAATTGGTGTCTTCGTATGAACAAGCCTCAGGCCAGTTTGAAACAATCTTTATTTTCAGCCTATAGCAAATAATAGTTAAGTAGTATTTTAGCTAATTTTAGCTAATTTTAGCCATCTCACAAAGATTTTCAGTGTTAAGACCACAGAACCTCATTTCATCTGTCAAAGCACTGCTTCCAATTCAGATTTTTAAGATTACATTTTAGATGTCACAACAACCTTTGATTTAATTATAATTTGACTCTAGCCACCATTCAGGCAAAATGACTTGGTCCTATGGAAAGTCCAAACAATTTTTTACAGAAACATAAAACATCTCACTGAGTGCCATTACAAGTATTAATATAATAGGGGTTTACTCAAAGATGCTTACAGGTAGGCCAGACATGTCACACCTACATAACTGGGGGTTGACCACGCTAATCTCTTGGTTCAGTGGAGTTACAGTACTTTGAGCAGAAGTAGGAGTCTTATTGGAGCAAACACATGTCAATAAATACACATATATCTCTTTAGCCATGCATTCCTATGCTACTGTCATTGTCAACGGTTAGTATCAACTTTTGATTTTCTCATTATAACACTGCATTTTAATAGTGTTCTTTCTGTCTTCTTTTCTAGTGTGACAAAGATATATGTTTCCCCTTTGAAATATACAGTATCACCCTCTTCCTGATTTGGTCTGACTGTATTCTTTAGTTCCAAGTTGATGCTTTTTGCCTTTGACTGTTAGTCAAAGTAGTCAGTAGTCAATCAAATAATGTAATGTGATTCTTTACACAGTGTTTCATTTGAGTTATTTTCTAATACAATCAGGGATGTATTTGAAGCCTGCCAACAGGCAAACTACTGTATACAGGCGTAGGATATGCATATAGTCAGTAATATAATTGTTTTTAAGCCTTAGGCACTCGCTTACCACCAACCATTTTCTACTTCGCAACGGATTCCAGGAGCTAGTACAACTAAATAAACTGAAATGACAGTATATCATATCAGTTTGATACATGCACATCAGGCAACAAAGCCATAAGGTATAATATATTGTACAGTAAAAAGACCAGTATTGAATTGAATTAATTCACTCCACAGCTCAACTACTCCCCTAGTGGCTGAATAAAATATCAGCTGTTCCTGTAAATTCCATTTATAGGCTGAAACGAAGATACTACCATAGCCACTATCATTTAACTTTTCACAAAGGCTCTAACTGACTACATTTTGTTGTTGTTAATTTTACATATTATAGTTACTTTGAAGTGTTTTTGTGCATCACATTAGAGCAAGCATTTGATTTTTGCCAACAGTATAAACAGAGGCTTTTGATGCTGAATTAGTTGCATTTCTGTGCCCTAAGCCTCTGATTAAAGATATAAAACATCACAAAAGGGATGAATTTCTCAGTGATGGAGTATTAGCATGGCTTTGTAATAAAGTGCCTGAAAATGAGTTTATCTCCCCTTCTTCCACTAACTGTACCCCAGCCAGCTTTAACACAAAACCCCATCGCTGGACACATGCTTCATCAACCAAGTTTAGTGAATCTCAAGTGCCTTTGTGGAGCTTTATAGATTTGACACCATTATCTCTCTCTAGAGAGGGTCTGCAAAGGCATGTTGTGCAAGCTGCCCAGAGAGCTTTTATACTTTCTATTTCCTCATCCAAGGTTTCAAAACTACCTTTTTTCTTAATTAATACTAGCCATCTTTGATTTTATCTCTATAAACAGACTCCTCTGACAGACAAATGTATTGGTAGATATTTGGTTCCCATGAGAGTATAGCAGGCAGAAAACACTGTGCTTGGGTGTGGCGGATGCAGTGACATGTTCCAGCAGTGTTTGTTTCTAATTTGCAGCAGGATTGCGGCCAGTCTAACGTATCATGAACTGGAACCTGAACTCATGCTCTCATCAACGTAAGCCAAAACACTCAATCATTATCAGCAGAGCTGTTTTAAATGTTTAATCCTATACTATAGGATGATTAGCGGAAGCAACCTTTCAATATGACCACATAGCTTTTAAATCAAACTCAAAAGGGCATACATCTACAGCTGGTTCATAAA
>JAODUK010028080.1:0-23629 GCA_027564635.1 Typhlichthys eigenmanni
TATAAATTTATATTTATTTATATAAATTTTGCCTCTCCATGAACCATGTGACCGTTCCGTTGGCGTAACTCTCTCTTTCCATGTCTCTGGCATTAACTAGCTTTAAATATGGTTTGTAGCAACATGATATTGCCGTAGAAGTCAAGCTTACCGTGACAGACTGAGGTGTTGTAGGCTGTGTCGTGGTAGCTGGATCTGCCGTGTTTTGGTCGTGCTTTTTAGGTTTGGCACAGTACAGCTCCAGGTGCTGCAGGTCACAGCCAGCCGGTCTGCAGCAGTGGTCCACTATGCCCTTGCCCCTGGGCCGAGAACCATAACCAGACCAGTTGCCTTTTCCTAGAAAAAGGAAAGCATGGACATCTTTTATGTTATTGGATGAAGTATACTGTATGTTCACGTTGCTTTTGAATGTTAGTTTTTATTTTGATTATAGAAGTATTTACAGAAGGACAAACATGGGTATTTTAACCTTGTTCCACTGTTTTCTGTTTGAAAAACTAGTATACACTATAAGCTGTATTAACTAAGGTAAATTACCTTAAATATTTGTCCTTGTGAATCTAATTATGTTAAGTATTTTATAATAAATATGTTATTGTTGTTAAGGTGAACACATCCATGTTGTCTTCAATTCAAAGCTGCTGTGCCTGCATATAGATACAGTGTTCTGGTCATTAACCTTCCATTGTGGTAGGATGGAACATACTGGCCTGGCCTTGGTCAGAACACTAATGAGGTGAGAGGACTATGGTGAAGATTACATGAACTCTCTATCATGAAACCAAATACATGCCTAATCCCCTAGTCAAGATTACTGCAATCTTGAATATTAAGCAACACTATAATATCTGGCACCACAGTCAAAACAGACAAACATCTTCTTGTCAGATTGTAAAAGATTGGTGAATAAGCATGGGCACTTTCACACATTACATTTCATTGACGTGCAAAAACAGCGTCATATTCTCTCTGTTACGTTAGGTTACTTTCATTTGAAATAAATATTTGGCATTTAAATAAATAAATAAATAAATAAAAGTAAATAAATTATGTTTTAATTCATGTTAATTATGGCTTAATAACATAAACATTGTTTGTTGTGCTTTTTTAAATGTACTGTACTTCAAGTGGTCATGGATAACAAACCCTTATTTTTACCTAAATAGATTCCACGGTCACCGCAGACAAATATTAGGTCTGCAAGGAGATCACTTCCACAGCGGAGCCGCGCCCCATTGGAAGGCACACACAGGAAAGGCAGGCAGGAATACAACACACAGATGCTGCGAAAACATAAGGCCTGAGGGCAGAGGGAAAGTGTGACAAATGCAGGTGTTATTTCAAGCCCCATTTTAGGTTGAATCATATATGCACTTTTAGCCTATACAATGTGTGTGTGTGTGTGTATACAGTATAGCACTGTCACCGTGCGCAATAGTTATAGCTAGCTTTGATGTCATTTACTTTTACGTTTTACCTTTTAATGACAACGCGTAGCCCACATGCAGAATGAAACACTCATCATAAATATTCATTCATACAGAAGAACTATATACCAGTGTTTAAAGACCCCCTCAGTTGCACTCAATAATCTAAACATACTGTCAACACTAAAATACTGATGATCTGCATCTGAGATGCCACAGAATGCACAAAAAAGGGTCAAACTCTCTGTATAATATTGACTTTGCATTTACTGTACATGATCAAAACCAGTTGTGTTACCTTCAGCGTGGGTCTTGGCTGGTGTCTTGATAGCACAGAAGAATACATCCTTTGGGTGTCTGTCTGTGGTTTTCTGTGCTGCTACAGGAGTATATTGGCCTTGGACATGCCATTTTATACTCTATCAGAGGTAGAGGGCAGGACCTTAGAAGACACTCTCTTTCTCCATGCGTCTGACAGTTTTAGGCAAAAGGCTAATCTAATTCATGCTGATATCAGTACATTGTATTTGATGTCATTGAGAGTGGATTAACTTGTTCTGCATCTGTACCTACTGTGATTGTAGTGAAGTGATTAATGCCAAAACAATAACAACCAACTAACTGAACAAATAAACAACATAGCATAGACACGAGAAGTAATCATTGCTGGTATCACAAAGAGAAAACTATATGAGAACATAGAAAGAGACAAAGACAAAAATAGATCAGTTAGTTATTTGAGTCAGTACTTTAACTTTTCAAGTGTTGCCCCTAATTTTAAACAAGAACATTGAGATTTTATGTGTAAGCATATTGTGTATTGTTCAAAAAATGCTGTATACATTATTATAGATATAATTTTGTAAATCTACTTAACAGTAAACACCAGTCATTATCCAACCACTATCAGCCATTAAAAGTATATCCTCAATTCAGTCACGAATTATCTAGCATTTGCCAGTGACAAATCCCAACTGAAATGCTCCTGTATGCACAGTTGCATATGCATATATGTTACGGATTATAACCAAACCAAACAATACTGTAAAGCTGAGCTTGATTAATATCCTTGAGCATGCACAATATGTCATATATCTAGCTAGACACCAAGGCCTAATTATGGTACAGCACCATCTGCAGGTCAAATATTTTTTACTACTATTACAATTGACCCAGGTGATGTCACTTGTATACTATTGCATATGGTCAATGGGCGAAATACATGGTCTTTAAAAATATTTACATTTCGAAGATCTTTATGATATAAAGGTTGAATACACTAATTTTAACATGGATCATTTGCTACAGTATAATGACCATGTACCCAGAGTGCACAATATTCGTGTCTGTTTCTTGGCCAGCTGTCAACATATTATTTTCACTGACGAGAATTCAGTTGAGAATCCAGTGGATAAATTGTATTGCGCCATGACTCATAGGGCTACATGCATCTAGCCAACGCTAATTTGAGTGATGTCATTGAAAGGCAAAAAAAAAACTCAACGCATATTAAAAAATGTATTGTGAGGAAAGGGTTATTGCAATCTTGCAGATGCTAATGTGCTGCTTAATAAAACACACAAATACAGTTGCTAAATTATGCAAAGAACAAAAAGAATAACTAAAAAAATAAACACGATCATATTAAATATCTGTGAAAACATGGCATTCTTATTTTATATTTACTGTTTGAGCTGATAGTTGAAAAGAAAACTTGTAAAATGTTTTGTAAATCACAGAACACTGGCTGTAAGGAATTCTCATGCCAGCAGATATTCGTATGGAAAAGTATGCGCGCTTTTCCAAGAGTGGAGTAGTACTGGTATTGTGCCAGTTGATGGTGCAAATGTTTGCTTTTCAAGAGTAAACACGAACAGCATACTACAGGCTACAGCATACAACTCAGTAATACAACTACTTGAGGGCGTTTGTGTGACCTTTTGGGTGTATCTATCTGCCATTGTGTAAATACCTAATGAGTCACCGGGTACACTGGATACAGGTCTATGGCATCGGACCATTTTGATAAATGCCGTAAATGCAGTAGCCTATTTTGGCATATGTCTTCATTTCAAAAATAGGCCTACAATAATAGTAACTGTGCGTGTCGCAGAACATTTCAATTTTTGTGTTTCTGAACTCTGACCTAAAGTAGGCCTGCTTCTGCTTTTGCGGCAAATTACAACTTCTGCGGCAACTAGCAGGTGAAGTAGACTATGGCTACAGTATGTAGACTTTAAGCAGGCGCGGCGGTGCGCACACTCGTGACAGAACATTTACAGTAGATCTATTTGCTCTCGATAAACCCGAATGCGGCAGACTACGCACCAGCGGATCCAGCTTCAACAATGGGGACCGTAATGGGGCTTTTAATGTCTCTAACAACGTTGAAGTGGAGGGTGTAGTGTAGTTTTTGGAACGGAGGAGCAATGAGCAAGGACGTTAAGCGGAGGAGTCGACCAGAAAACAGACTAGCTGCCATCAGAAGCACATGGAGTGAGTGAATTGTTAACCCTTGTTAAGTGATTGTATTTACTGGCATGGTCGAAAATATGTTAATTTATATTTGCGATCTCACTTTAGCTGGCCGTTCAATATTTCATTCAAAACGTTTTTAAAAAGGGTCATGAGTGATTTATTTGGGGCTGGGGTGGCGATGTTGTCCCGAGACGATTACTTACATTTGTTGGCCTATCTAGTTATATCAAAACAGCCTATGCATATATTTTCAAGTGTTTGTTTATATGTGATGCCATGGCATGTTATGTTAAAATTGGGTCAAAAACTATTACCCTTTGGTCATCTATCGAAAAGTATGAAATTCAATGGAATAAATTAATGTAATGTAATGTCAATATAATAGGCCTATCCTAATCGTTAATTTGTCATATCAGATTAATTTAGCTGTTGGCTGGTTGTTAACCTACTGTCAGGGAAGTTGCTATATTTGCAAACATAAAATGACTGGCGTTATTGCTCTATAACGTCACCTTTTATAGTGCAACTTTTTTCTAACGAACTGTTGCTTGCTGGTCCACTTGTAATGTGTTTCTACAGAGACCAGTGTGAGACCTTTACTGTTGACTGCACATATTAGGGCCTGGAATGTGGCTACTACTGACAGAAATGGATAGAGTCTACAAAACTGTAACCATAGACCCTGAAAACGATAGATGCTCTAGTCTAAACTAAAAATCGACCATAAATCCCTCTACATTTACCCAAATGTAGGCCTCCATCAATTTCCACAAGATGGAGGGGGGCATTTGATATTGATTCACTTCAAAATAACGCCAGGAAGAAGCTATAGTATACCTTTCCCTCATGGATATGGATCGCAGTTCACCTAAGTTCACAGCTTGGTAGGCTGCCATAGATGTTGTAACATGTTTAGAGTTGGAAGCACACCCTAACCTTCACTGTTATTCTGGTTACAGCCCTACCTTTCCTATTGCTTTAAAACAAATGTAAAGTGGGTAAGGTTTGGGGGGGTTACCCCAGGCTACCTGGTAATACATCTATTTGTATACTCGTCGTTGTAAATAAAGAAAAACTAAACTGTTAAATGACCATTATTGTTGTTTATGGGACAGTCACTACATTGTAGTCATTGCCTACTATCTTAAATGAATGTTGTCTGTGGCACTGTGAATTGATGTCCTATGGAAATAAACCTCTAATTGCATTTTCTGTCCCACCTTCTGCCAAGGTGAACAGTCCAAGACAGATGTCTCTGAAAGCAGCGGAAATCACAGTAAGTATGAACTATGCCTGTTTCAGCTTGAAATGTTAATGAAATTCTCAATACAAGCCTCACAATACAACAAATGCAGGTTTCAAGTTTCTTTTCCGTCATTAAGTAGTGGATATGGTATATTGATGGTGCACAGACAATGTCTGAGTCAAGGATTATACTGCAGCACAAGGCCTTGGTTTTACACAGTTCTTTTCTCAATATTGCACATTAGTAATATTTTCTTCTTAGTGATGACATCCCTAATTTTTTAAATAGTTGTATTTCCTTTGTGCACTATGAAAAATGTATGTTAATATGCTGCATATTAGTAAATATTCTCAAAAGCTTTAGGAATTCTATCATTGCGTCATACCCACAAGCGCCATTTGCGAGTTGGATTTACTGGCACTATGTCAAAGAATAGCCAATCAGATCCAGAGTAGGGGCAGGCCTTTGCAGAATGCAGGTAACACTTGTTGCTATTTACAAGAAGTAAAAAAGGACAAAGCTCTGCAAAAATTAAGGAGGCTTGCCGATAAAAAAGATGTACGAGGCTGCCTACAGTACTATACTATGGAGGCTATCGTGATGAGTTATGTGTGTTATTATCTCTATGACCGGTAAAAAATATGTTTAGCCAGGTATTTTGGTCGTTGTGTCAAAATGTTAATTTCGATCACTGGCTGTCTAGCAGAGCACCAGTAAGTCCAAACCATTTGGGGAGCCCTGCTGTAGGAGGTACATCGCAGTGGTGTAAAAACAAAACCATGGACATATAGGCAAGGAAGCCAGTCAACAGTTTCAATATCATTTGAAACCGTTAGACCTCACCGAGGGCATGTAAGTGGCTTATCAAGTTCCACTGAGTCCAACATGCTTGCCCAGAGAGCAAGGTACACATACTCACAACACATTATGGTAGATAGCACCTACTCCCAGATTACATCATACTTAATTGAACTTTGATATGTTGTCAATTGTTAACTAAGGTCTCACCATGGCAACAGGTAACCTGAGCTAGTGTAGACATGGCTATGACTTACAACTGTCTTTAGCGATAGGCTTTGTTGTGTTAAATATCATATATTGGCTAGTTCAGGCCTGTTCACACTAAACAATACAAGTACAAATATCTAATTAACTAACTAACTAACTAACTAACTAACTGTGTTTAGTTATTTTATATGTGGAATAACAATGCCAAACATAAATACAGAAGTTGAATCCATGTTAGTGTCAGAGTTTCTCATAGTAGATTTTCTTCTTCTATTTAGTTGTTGTTGCGTTGTTGACTACTGTCCGAGTCAATTACGCACGTACAACCAAATTCAGAACAGTTTGTTTTGGTGACCTTTATGTAAATGCAAATTATACACATTTTCCTGTGAGGTGATACATTCTGTGATTTCCTTTTATTGAAGGTTGTGGTTAAAAAAATATTATTAGGGGTTCAAGAAGCTGCGGAAACCCTATTGTTTGTTGTTAGTTGCTAGTTTGCTAGTAATTTGCTAGTTGCTAGTTAGCCCCCTTGCGCTTTGTAACTTTGCCAGCTATGCCATTCGCACACCATTTCTCGTGTCCATACGCTCTATCCTCTAGCGCCACCAGCAGGACAAAGTTGCAACATTCACACACTCACAACTTTGGCCCTGATTGGCCTACAGACATGCAACTACCGCCATATGATGCAGAAGCAGCTGCTGAACAACTTTGCAAGAGGCCATTTTCAAATGCGCCTAACTAAATTTTCCTTTATTTGGAATTTTGTGAAAAAGCTTAAAAAGCTTCACAGGCCACAAATCTTCTTCGATCTTCACAAAATTTGGCAGACATGCAGACGAATACGCACAAAAGTTATCAGATGGATTTTTGAGCTTAGAATTTTTTTGTCCGTTACACGCAATCAAAAGTTGCCGTTTATGCCACCAAACAGGAAGTGGTTGCGTATCTCTGCAACCGTATGTCCTATTGTCACAATTTCTTGTATGCATCATTGCCATACCCCTACAAGGCCATGTGCACAGATTTACAGTAATTAACCACATGGGGGCGCTATTTCTGATTAGCGCTTTAAACATTTATTACTCATGAACGCAAGCATGCAATTCAATCAAACTGGTTGTGTGGCATATGTGCCACAGGTTGATGTGCTACAAGAAGCAGGAAGTCAGTAATCCAAACCATGTGACTGCCACGGGCCAGTGCAATCCAATGCAAATAGCAATAACTCTGTGCTCGTTTGAGAAATAGTGACCACACTTATTTCACCATATGCATTTTACTGAGCTTAACAAATTTGCCTCTAGAAATTATGAGCTCAGACTTACTGCTTTGCAGTCATTTAGGATTTTCTAATTCTAGCTTCAGAAGGCCTATTTGCCCAAATGTATGTCCCAATATCACCAAATTTGGAGTTCATCATCAGTATAGTAGCCTTAACATGTCTGCTAAGTTTAGTGCCAATCGGCCTAAAAGAGGCGCTACAACGCATTATAAAATTTGAAATGGTCAAATAGCGATAACTGTGATTGTTTGAGCTATGGTGACTGAACTTGCATATTCTTGTGCATCCCACTGAGCATAACAATATTGCCACACTGAGCTATGAGCTCAGATGTCAGACATAAGGAGGAACAATAGCAGCAAATAGCTTTAATAGCTCAATTCTCATGAATGTAACCAGCCATTTAATCCAAAGTTGGTGTGTTGCTTGAATTTTACAGGCTGTTTTGCTATGAGTCCTATCAGGCGTATTTGCTTCATAATTTCTTCCTTTTTGGGGCTTGTGTTGTCCTATTTGCATCCCATATTTGTCATATATGCTTGGACCCCTTCATTTCTGCTTGCAGCTATATTTATTATTATTATTATTTTATTATTATTATTATTAATAGTTGGTTATATACAACTGATTTACAGATCTATTGTGACTTTCAAATATTGCTCAACGTTTATGTGTGCCATATTTAATTTTAAATAAACACAGTGCCACACCATAACTTACTTGGCTGTGCAAATCATCAAACATGAATCTGCTGCAACTGCAGTTCCATTCATTTTGCAGCAATATTACCATACATGTATGAAGTGCAATGTGTTATATGTGTGCTGTGTGGTGTCTATGTGGCGTTATGGTCTTTGGTGGTCATTTGTCAGTTGACTTTGTGAGATTGACACCAAAGGTACATTGTACACTAGCTGTGTACCTTTTATAAAGGTAGAAATCCCCCTTGAAACCAGTTTCCGGTTTGAATAATGGAATGGATGTGCCCTGACTTGGTGTGCATTCACATTCCACTCTACCCCTTCCCGTACAGCCTTGTAAACACGTGTGCAAAGTTAGGCTTCAAGATGAGCTAGGGTATGAATGAATTTCAGATCATCTATAATGCAGTTGAGCACTCTACCGTTTATTTATAAAGTATTGAGAGATGTTGTAAGTGTCACAATACTGAATGCTTTCCCCATTTATAAGTGCATCGTTGGGGACAATAAATGTTTACTTACTTTAACCAAAATGCTTTGCTTGGATTCAGGTGTAAAACATATGTCCCATGGCTTTTTACTTGATTCCACCTGTTTATTTCATGTCAAGGATACAGTAGTGTGAGCATCCTTAATATTCTTTACACTTGCTGGGTGGTGACATGTGGTGTAATACAGTATGTGCCCTCTGTACCAGGTTCCTTGCAGAACAGTGAAGATGGTGTAGCTAAAGAGAAAGGGGCGATCAAGAGATTCAGTGCCATGTGGTCATCTATTCGTCGAGGAAAAAGAGATAGTGAGTTGGACTCATGTAATCCTGCCCCCCCCGCCCACACACACACACACACACACACACACCTACTGTACGCAGAAAACCCTCATATTGCAGAATCGTTTCCTGTTTTCTCAGTATTTGCTGTTAGAAACCACGTGTATTTTCTTTGATTGTACAGAGACAACATAATCCACATCCTTTCTGTGGTGTTTCTGTTGCTCAGAAATTGCTTAATTTAAAAGAAAGATGTTAAAGCTGCTATAGGTAGGGTTGCAACAAACTACATTATACAGCATCTTCAAAAAAGAGAGAAAGATTTTGTAAAACAATAACCCAAAAACACACCCCCTCCTGGAGCCTATTGGTCTGACATTTGTCACCCTGTGTGTACTATAGCTGTGTGTTTCATTTGCTGAATCTTCTACATTGCCTTATACAGAGGCAGGTGCTATCATCCAGAGCATACTGTACGCTCTCACAGAGCAATTGACTCACAAATAGTGGACTGATTTATAACAAATTACACTAAATGTACAGCTCTAAAATCCTACATCTTAACTGTTTAAACAATGTAAATATTGACTTGTCTTGGTTGATACGGCCTACATGTAAGTGAAATTATATAATGTAATGTGTTGAATAAATGTAAAAGGTGTAAGAACATTTACAGAAAAGAAGGAATGTAATTGAGAACTCATGGGGTCAGTGTTATATATAATATAATGATATCAAAATACAGTATTGTTACAGTTATAGTTATAAAGCCTGATTCCTAAACACATGTTTTAGAGAGTAAGCATGCATGAGGCAAAAGATACTATAAACACGCTGTCAGTGAGTGTGTTTCTTCA
The DNA here is from genome assembly GCA_027564635.1 of Typhlichthys eigenmanni. Classification (NCBI taxonomy): domain Eukaryota; kingdom Metazoa; phylum Chordata; class Actinopteri; order Percopsiformes; family Amblyopsidae; genus Typhlichthys; species Typhlichthys eigenmanni. The sequence goes on from JAODUK010028080.1 coordinate 9,775, forward strand.
CTGAAGTTAAACATCACTAAAAGAAACTTGCCCAAGCAAGCTTCCTCTTACTTCAGAGGTGGAAACTAAAACTGAAAGCTCTTTAACTAAACAAAGCAGTATCATGTCTACTCAATATTAAACAATTATAGCACTTTAATGTTCATTTAAGTTAATAAATCTAATAGAGACAATTGAACCAAAATTGGGATATTACTAAAAACTAATTGTCATAACAGTAACTGTTATGACAATTCGTTTTTCACATGATAAACAATTAAATTGCTGTGCACTAGACCATATTGCTGTTTTTATATAATAAAATACTTTTTAAAAATATTATACAATTAAATATTAATACATAACAAAACTAGATTTCCAAATGGTTTTTAACTGTATTGTGTAATTACAGTAGTGCAGTCTGCTACATACTGTAGAGTATATCTGTTTGTTTAGGACAGCAGGACACAGAGCTAAAACACACACCAGAGCTTTGCCAGAACTATTTCAAGTTGAAGGAAGAGCAGTTATATTGACTTGTATGGTGTTATCTACACAGCCAGACCTTAACCCCCATTGAACATCTATGGGAATTTTACTGTAATTGTTCTTCTGGAACGACCTCAAAAAGTAGAATAATGTGGACTCTGTTTAACAAACTTGTAAAACCGCTGCCAAACAATAAAAGCTGAACTGACAAATTGTGGACATGCCAAACATTTCTTGCATTGAAACCAGTGTTGAATAAACTTTGTTTTTGTTAGAAATTCACAGTTCTTGAGGCGCTTTAACACAATGAGGCATATTCCTTTTAATGTTGGTGATAACTGAATATAATTGTCGGACATTTCTTTTCCCCCTCCCGCCCGTCTTGAAGAAGTTACAGATGCAGTGGAAGTTCCTGAGAAAGTGAACCCAGAGGCTGCTAACAGTCTGGCTAGGGAACAGCGTTACGCTAGCGGTCAGTACTTCTTTGAGTACCTGGTGGTTGTCAGCCTCAAGCAGTCTAAGGACAGGACCTTCACGCCTCAGATTACCTACCAGTTCCCCAAGGTATTTCATCATAGGTAATAAGGTTCCACTTAACCCGCATGTTGAGACCCCAGCGCACATTAAACAAACACTTTAATCAGCTTGATGGCCACTGATTTGTTTTGATATTGTGTTTCATACACCCCCTAAAAAGAATTATACATTACTTATGTGGGGTCTGGGAGACCCCAGCTATAGAAGACGGTAAAAGAAAATATTAATGTGCATTCTGTTTCTGCCTGGTGTTAAGGGTACAGTCCCTAATAAACTCATGCGCACACACACACACGCACGCACACACACACACAAGCACACAGTGATAATGATGAGGATGGGTCTGATATTGAAGACAGAGTTGAGGACCCTGATCACGTGTCTCAGTCTCAACCAGAGCATATTGCCTAGTCATAGAAATGGGAACCTGCGGTCCGTGTGTCGCCCCGCCTGAGTGACAGACGTGGTAGACTCAGCTGAAATGGTTCCTAGGTCAATATGCTAGCACACATCAAATGTGCTGAGCTGTTCCTCTTAGCTCCAGTGGAAAATATTCTTCTGTAGATATCATCAATGAAAGTATGCAGAGAATATTGTTCATTTATATATAATCTCCCTTAGTACAATAGTAAGATTTTATTGTTATTTTATGACATTTTTGAAAATTACAAGGACATTAAAGGGAGGTTAAATAATACATTTTAGCCTTCTGTATTTTAATAAATTATATATAAGCCAACAATACCGGTACTATTTATCAAATAAACTATTTAACAAACAATGTTGATGTACAGTTCATGAGGTGTTACATTATACATGAGTTCCCAGACTCAACCAAAACACACGCACACACACGCACAGACACGCACACACACACACTTCTATGTTTACTATTGTGTGTAATGTGTCATGCTTATTTACAACATACTACCAGTTATATTCTGCACGTACCTATTTTCTCAGAAAGATGGGATGGTGAAGTTTCAAAGGGAGGAGGAGGAGAAGACGCTCAAAGCCATCACGCTGTTTTGTTTCCCAGAAGGCATCAACTGGGCCCCCCTGACAGAATACCACAGGTACAGTAGTGCCACCTCCCACATTACATGTAGCTTTGGCCATTTAGCGGACACTGTTATTTTGTTTTAGCTGTAAACAAAGTACTATGATTGATTGATCTGTGATGAGACAGATCAGTGCTGGTGTTAATATTGACAACAGTTCCATTTTTATAAAAGTCTGCATGTTATGGGCTAAAAACAGAACTACACGTCATATCTGTTAAAAATCACCCCAGGACCTGGCTGGTTTTCAACGGTACACTTAGTACCCTCATACATCATCAAATGTTAATGTTAATGGAGATTCCCCTTTCCCTTGGCGCATTTAACAAAGTTGTAGTGGGTGGAGTCAGGCTCAGCGCTGGGGTGCAGTTACACTTTAAGGAGCAGGCAGGGGTGCTTGCAGATCAGGCATGTCTGGTCAACCACTCTTCTCATTCTCCATTGACTTCTGCTGTTTTCCTTCTACAAAGCAGATTACTGTCTGAAGTTACTCTAGTCTGCAGAATCAAATGATTTGATTTGAGTCAGCCTACATTTTGGAATCCAACGCAGCTTGCTACACATTGTTTAGAATAGACCTCTGTAATGTGATGTGTCCTGACTCACTTTCATCTGTTTCCAGTGAGACCTTCTCATTTGTACTGACAGAGATAGATGGCAGTAGAAGGAATGGCTACTGTAGGAGGTTATTGGTGAGTAGGTATTTTTTGATCTGGTTTTGAAATGTCCTTTTTATTAGTAGAATTTCACATAGGACTTATTTGTTTGTTTCTGTTCTGACAATGTTGCTCTTGTTGCTTGTGTAGCCCAAAGGTAATGGAGCCCGTCCACCTGAAGCATACTGTATAATCAGTAAGCTAGCTTGTTTTGGACTCTTCTCCAAGGTAATCTTCAGCATTTCATCTCAAACCATTACACTTTATCAAAACAGATGAAGGACGGCTGTACAGCACATACTGTAGATAGTAGACACATCGTATTACAGCAATGATGCAAAATGTAAAAGCTAATTTAGGACAAATTTGTACTCTGCTGTGTCTCTCCTATCCCTATTTAAGAATTAAATTAAACGACATTTATTCAGTGCCAAAATAATAAACAGAATCCATCAACAGTCTATTCCAACAAAAATTAGTTCTCATGAAGAACCACAAATGGAGAAATGTATTTATAGATACAATTGTATTATTGTGTAAAACAATGAATTTATACTTACTTTATACTTAAAATAATTAATTAAAATAATGAACAATGCAAACACCAAATGTGGACACACGCCTTAAAATGGTGGTCTAAAGTTGTCAAATGTAGAACAGTAGGCTACAACAGGCATTCCAAAAAAATGCAGAGCATTAAGGGAAGAATATATTTTAAAAATATGAACCTAAAATAATGAACATAGTCTGACAAAATAACTTGATATTGATAGTTATTCATGTAAACAAATAGTGCCAAAGAAAAGTGGATATGCTATATACGATAATCGAGAGGGAAGTGGTATTGTTTATAAGATACAGCATGGTTGCATGTAGGGGACTAAAGGAGACAGCTCTGCACTGTGTATGCATTGTCAGGTTATACACACAACATGGAAACTACCCTAATATACAAAGCACATAGGAGTCTAGGATGGCCCTGTTGTCAGAGAAATAGCATAACTCATAACTTTTAAGTTAAACTGAAGCATTGAATCCTTTCACGGTTCACCAGCCATGATGAGACACTGTGTGGTGCAAAGTGTGCAGCAAAAATCATAAAAAAGTAAGCAATAAGAAAATGTTTTAGTGATAGCCTCACTTCAGAATGATATAACACAAGAAACATTACATTGACCATTAAATGAACATGCTAATGTCTGATCAATTGTATGCAGATCTTTGATGAAGTAGAGAAAAGGCGGCAAATCTCCATGGCGATGATCTACCCATTTATGCAGAAGCTGAGAGAATCGCCTTTCCCTGCTCCAGGAAACACCGTGAAAATTAATAGTTTCATTCCTGACTCTGGAACTGAGGTAGGGCTTGTTGAATTGATTAACAAGGTTTCTAATGAATGCAATTCATATTAGGCAGAGCCTTTTATGACAAGTTGACTAGAGTTTAGAGGTCGTATACGTCCTTTTTATGGTGACTTAAACACAATTCTAGATTTATTTATATATAACAACATACCAATAATGTCTGATGTCTGATGTCTGCAGGATAATATAAGATAATATAGGTTGGTATAAAACATGGGGAGGGGCTAAAAGTACTTCACCAAAAGTGAAGTAGTACCCATGAAGTAGAAGGGGTGTCAGGTTCAACGTATAGTGTGAGCAGGGATACGGCATGTCTCCAATAGACTCATGCAACGAGCTACTGGAGACGTGTCAGTCATGCGTCGTGTGGTGTGAGCACTGTTGTGAGCCGATGATGTCACAATATCACACGGTACCACATTGTTGACAGGTGAGAATGGAAAGGCCAACATCAGCAAGACTAGTTGTTAACATATGTAAGTACCGCTCATACAGTCCAGTATGAGCAGCAGTCTTGCTAGCTCAAGCTAACAGGAACTGTATTGTACCTCCAACTCTCTTTGCAATATTGGCAAGCCATTTTATCTGTGGCTTACCAACAATTTTCTTTTTCTATTTTCTATATTTATCCATCTCATAAAAAATGTCTTGTCGACATTGTGAACACAGACGTTGGTAAGTCATGGCGGAAACAAGAGTGTTGTCGACATTGCAATAAGCAATGAGCAGCCATGTCGTGAGGACCATCTGGACAGGTGATCTGATCGTACAATAAGGGCTACAGATCAGACGAGATTCTTTTACTAGCACAATGTATACCCACCCGGCTTTACGCTACATGTTAAAATACACACGCTGTATTATAGCAAATCATGCTAATATGTTTGTGCATGAGTTGCCTTGTATAGGTGCACTACAAAAGGTTTGACATTCACTCTAGAACAATGCATACATACACTAAAGCAATGCTGAAGTCACTGCAGGTGTGTCAGTTTGGTGTTGTGTCTGAACCTGTCTTGTCTTACTCGCTTTCCCCCAAGGTCAAAATCCTATTCATACCGATCCCATTCTGCCAAATTCCATCCTTGAGCTCTTGTTACACAACTAACACACACACAAGCACAGCTGGAAATGTTGTAAAGGAATGAAGCAACAGGTTCAAACACTTGAACCTGTTCTCAGCTTGAAGGCACACTTATGGATTTGATTCACACCAGCATCATAGCAGAGATGCTATGATGCTGGTGCGACACTTGTTACACTTGAACGCTGTAATGCGTTCGAGGTGCACATTTATTTTTAAAGGAAAATACTATTAGAACGCATTCAGAACACCTTCTACTTAAAGGAACTGTAGGTAGGATTTTATAGCTATGCATTCAGTGTCATGAATTAGAAATGCCAGCTCTCAGTGAGAACATGTGGTCTGGTTTATAGCCCCTGTTTATAGCCCCAGTTTAGATTATTTACCCCGCCCAAAGACTGCCCTCGTTTCCCTGATTGGTCTGGCAAATCTACCTTGCCTGTCAATCACATGAATGCACTCACACATCTACTACAGGGATGTCAGTGGGCTTTGAAACAGCAGACCAATGGGCTCCAGAGGGAGGGAGCAGAGGAGGGGGGGGGGTATGTTGATATGTTGATTTACAAAAGCTTGCTCTCCTTGTTAACTATTTATTTAGCTGTTTTTTTCTCAACTCTCAAATCCTACCTAAAGCAGCTTTAATGGGAGGCTTAAGAATGTAAATGTTATTTTTCAATAGTTACGGTCAGTCATTCTCCAGAGCGCTGGCTAACTTTGACCTCAAAACAAACGCACCTCTCCCTTTATCGCCATAGGGTGCCACTCCCTCAGAAGCTCTGCCCCACACATTGGAATTGGATTGTGAAGGCTATATGCTATTATTGTTGAGGTTGTTTGTGGGCATATTTACAGAGCCATAGCTGTGTAGAAGTACCGCAAAGAATGCTACAGAGTAAACTAGCAGACTGCGAGGAGATATACTGTAAAAATTGATCTTTGGGATTATCAACAGTGTAAAGCTTTATGTCAGTTAGAGGGCTGATCAGGGGCGTGCAAAATGCCACCTGAAATTCATGCCGTATTATCTTATGATCGCTTAGTATGCCTTTAACAAAGCCCATGCTCTGTAAGAGCTGTCAATTTCAAACCACCATATATTGAGTGAGTAAATAAACAAAATGTTGGTGTCATTTCAGACTATCACGCTAACGAGGCCGTTGGACTCGTGGCTAGAGCACGTCAACTTTGATACGCTCCTGTGTTGCCTGACCAATGAGGAAGTCCTGCTGGTGTTTGCATCTGCAGTCCTGGAGAGAAGGATCATCTTCATTGCTGATGAATTGGGGTATTGCAACACTCACCTGCAGAGACTCACGGCGGTCACGGAGGGTTTTTGGATTGGTTTGATCACGTCCTGGACTAGCTGTCTGGCAGCAGCAGGTCTAACCCTAGGCCCTACTGTCTCTTAACAGCACCTTATCCCAAGTGATAAATGCTGTAGCCGCCCTCCTGTACCCGTTCACCTGGCAGCATACCTTCATTTCCATTGTTCCAGAGATCCTCATTGACGTGGTCATGGCACCAACGCCATACCTGCTGGGAGTCCATAAGAAGCTACTGGATCAGGTCACCGACCATAGCGATGTGAGTAGCCACAGCTCTGTGGGAAAAAGTTTATTGATCAAATACGCAACACAGCATCAGCAATAAATGACATGCTTGGTCACAGTGAACACGGCAGACACAAGATAATCAACAAGATATATGCATGGTACGCAGTAAAAAAGGAAGTAGAATATTAAAAAGGAAAATGATTCTACACTGTATACTATACAATAAATATATGAAATAAATACAAACATGTTTTAATAAAGTGACATATCAATCAATCAATCAATAAATCAATCTTTATTTATATAGGACTTTTCATACAAATTCATGTAACACAAAGTGCTTCACACTACATCATTAAAAACAATACAAAATTAGTAAAAACAATACAATATATTTAAAAAAAGTAATACCACCACTCATGTTACACTCCCAACCCTCCAATCACAAACAAACATCAGGAGTCCCATTCCGACCATCCCCCATATGAGTAGAAATGTAGAAATGGGGCTATATTAAAGCAGATTATTGTCAGCATTTTGGACTAAATAAAGGAACACATTTTGTACGAATTGCTTTTTTACAAAATCATGACAGAATCAGCAATATTATTTACATCTGTTTGTAACAAAACCAGTTTTTCAACATTTATTTTATCCTTGTGTTATTGTATTTTTGGACACTCTATTTATTGTTTCTGGGTATTTAGATTTACAGTATTTATTTTAATGAGTACTGTATGATCGTTGTTTTGCCTTTCCTGAGTGTTTTGTGAAATAGTATTCTTGTATTATGTGTGTATGTGTGTGTTTTCTATTATTGCTTTTTTTTGCTACAGCCACAGGCTATTAGCTCAATAATTAATTGAGTGGTTCAGGTCTACATGTACATGTAGTAATAATAGAGTAAAATGCTTATTTTCACCTTTTCTCTTTCCTGAATGCAGCTACTTATGGTGGATTTGTCAAAGGATAAAAAGGAGACCTTCATTGTTTCAGTAAGATGGTTTACATGTAGTGTTGTCAATATGTTTGTGGTGTTTTTATAGGTAGTATTTTTCCCTTAATGTTAATGTTAACATGACTGTCAACCCTGACATTTGCATGCTTGTAAATTGCACGTGTTTCCAGATTGGGGATGAGAAAAGTATTCTGCCCCCTAAGCTCCATGAAGAAATACTGCAAGAACTGAGGAATAGAAAAGAAAAAGCAAGTAAGTTATACATTTTAAATGTAAATGTTTTACTGTAAAGCAAATTTGTATTTATTGCAAATCAGGAACTATTGATGTCTGACATGACAAGTTGCATTAATTATTAAAGAAACTATAAAAGAAAGATACTGTAAAGTATGTCCTAAATAAATGTGTTCATTGAAATATTGTATTATATCTTGAAACTAATTTTAATAAAGCTTGTTTCTTAAATGTACAATTGCGTTGTAATGCCCCAGAACCCAACATTTTCTCCCAAGTTAACCTTTTATGCTTTGACACAAACATGTATAAGTACACGTGGCTGTTTAAAATGCTGACTATATTTAAAAAAAAAAAAATTCTCATGATGGAATTTGTTTGTCCTCTACTGAAACACCTTTTTCTTTCAGCTGTGGAAGAACTGAACAGGGTGGTATCAGAAGCATTCCTACAATTCTTTGTGAAAACAGTTGGTCATTATGCCTCGTTCATGACGTACAGCGGTACAAATGGACAGGGGGTGTTTGACAAGAGACGCTTCTACAAGGCCATTGAGTCCAAGACCACTCGGCACTTTGTCAAGAAATTTATCCAAATGCAGATGTTTGACCTCTTCATGCAGCAGGTGGAACAGCACAGGCCTGGACCACAGCAAGGTGAACACCTTTTCTCACAGTTTACCCAATAAAGATGTGTTTTTACAGTTTTTACTGTGATTTCAAGCCAAAAAGGAGTGTTTGTAGTACATAACCTATATTCAAGTGGGGTTTGGGAATACCGGTAGCATACTAATAGCAACACACAAGTTAAGTCTAGAAAATGTTCTGGGTGGCGCACCGACCTCCGATGAACTAGACTCGTGCGACGCCCGCTGTTCTTTATTACTGTTCTCGTGAGTTTGAAAATAAAAAGTAAAGTGAATAAATCAGAGCCATTTCTCGTCTTTAGTCAATTGGATATACTGTAAAAGTAGGAATATGTTGAACCTATTTTAATAAACATCTTCTAAAGAGAAGTGCACATTACAGATGTGACATTTTTGTTTTAGAACAGGCGGTTTTGACCTTCACACGGAAACAACAATATTTTTTGTTGTAAATGTATCCAGTGGTTAAGCATGTGAGCAACTGTGGTTTGCAAGCGTTGCTCTGTCTTGATCTATTCTTTCCAGTCGTTCTGCATTGTCCCAAATGGAGATGACGTAGTTGATGTGTGCGTTATGGCACCTCTCAATTGGCTGCGCAAGGCCTATGCGCCAGGCCACAAATTTAACATAATTTAACATCAAATCACATCAAATGTATTTATAGAGCACATTTAAAAACAATGAGTGTCAACTGAAGTGCTGTACAATGAAATGTAGAAAATAGTAAATTACAAGAAAAGAAGAAAAAACTAATACAAAACATAGTTTGCAACTACAGTATCTACCCATTTGCAGACTCGAATGCTAATGGGAACAAATACGTTTAAAAGTGCTACTGCTGGTGGAGCACCTGATATGTAGGGGTAGGCTATTTCACAACCTTGGGGCAGCGACAGAAAAAGCATGGTCCCCTTTTAGCTTTAGTTGAGACCTTGGGGCATTCAGAAGCATTTTGTCGGAGGACCTGAGTGTCCGTGAGGGGCAATGGTCAGTAAGGAGATCTGAAATATAAGAAATAAATAAAAACTAATTATAGAACCTTAAAATCAATCCTGTGTGATGCTCTCTCTCTTCGTCAAGTATCAATCTAGCAATCTACCTTATGCAGCCAATTGTTAGGACATTGATGGCATCTGGACTAATACAATCTCGATGTTTTACTACAGGAATATTCCATGAAAGGATTATTGAATACCAGAAGAAAAAAGTGGAAAAGCCAAAGAAGCATTAGCTGTCTTGTCAATGCCCTGTAGATCATGGTGTGTGTGTGTGTGTGCGTGCTTGTGTGTGCGTGTGCGCACATGCAAATATACAGATGTAAATGTGTGGTATGTCCTGATATAGGAATTAATTATTTTAAATTTGTTCAACTGTGTTTATAATGTAAATGCCATTCATGATTGTTTTGATATGATTTAATGCCACTTCTCTCTTTAGAAGCATTGTAGAAATGTTTTCACTTGTATAGGTGTAGGTCCAGGCTATGAAATTCACTACAACCCCCTTCATAGAACAGATTGGGGTATGCATTTTTGTCCATTACCACAGATTGTTGTCTATTTACAAAATCATGCTCTCTTTCCTTATTTTATTAGCTAGTTCCCATTGCAACTCTCAAATCCTACCTGTACAACAGCTATAACCTACTGTACTGTATGTGTGTGCGCGCATGCGTGCGTGTGTGTGTGTGTGTGTGTGTATGCACCACAGCCAAAGGTCATTCTGCTTATAATTATGATTGCTTTATGACTCTTTAGAACTCATATTTCATTCAGTGTCAGAGAAAGATAGTGTTGTAGCTAGATAAGCTATATTAATAAAGTTATAGATAAAGACTGGTTAAGAATGTTTGGTGAAAATAAAACTTGGAACAAAATCATTTTCAAAGCTACTGATATGCTGCTATGGGGAACAACCAGTAAGTGTTCACTTCAATGAACCATGTTAGTGTATTATTGCTTTCACAAACGGGAACCATGTAACTGTAAGCATTATTTAATTTTTTTAATAAAATGTGTGTTTAACTGTCAAAGTATACTGAAATAATTAGTGGCTATATACCACTGCCTGCCTGCAACAATATTGTGAAGGGTGCCCCATATCTGTGAAGTGTAATTGTGTACAGAATTAACCTAGTACAGTCCCCAGTTTTTTGTTTTGGCGACACCTACTGTTTGTAAATAATAACTTGCAATAAGGGCTGCATGCTGAATATCCAGTTTAATATTCAAATTATCCAAACATTTAGCTTTTCTGCATTATAAGTAGTACATTGTTGTATTTTGATTAATTTCTAAATGGTTTTTAGAATTTCAATTTTTTTTTTTTTTAATTATCTAATTGCATTTTAAGTAGACTACTTTTTTTTAACCACTAACATTCTTATCTACACACACACACACACACACACATTTATGTCTGTGTGTGTACATATATTTATGTGTCTGTGTATATTTGTTTATTTTTTAACACTATAGGCCTACTGTTTGATGATTTCTATTTATTTATATAAAATAGCGCATAGTTCGGTTGCATGCGAATGCGCAAGAGTGATACTCATGAAGTCCGCCGATAGCCGATTGCTAACATAAAAAGTGGCTAGCTTACTCTTATTATTATCACGCCACAAGAATAAGAATATTGTGTATAATAAATACAAGGTAAGGGTAACATATCTATGCTTTTGCCTTAAGACGTGCAATGCTAAATAGCTAGATCATAAATGTCAGAACATGTACAGTAAACACTGCACGTTAAGGGCCGTCGTTGCGGGACGACGTGCGTAGCCAGTTGACGTAGCCCGTGTTCCGTACCGTACCGTACAGTAGCCTACTGATGGACATGGGGATATACAGTAACTTATGGTTATATTCCTCAATATATCATACACTCTGCTGTCTAGACTTGCTGCTGATGAAATGTCAGTACTAGTGTTGTGGCAATATAGGCCTACATATTTAATAGCCTGCCCTGAACTGTTAAAAAGTAGGACACTCTTGAGCACGGCTAGCTCTGATAGCTAGCAATAATGCATTTGAAGCATTGTGCTAGCTGGCTAATCAACTATTTTAAGTCCTTAACAAGTACCGTAACCAGAAGTAAAGCAGTTCACTTCAAAGTAACATTTCTAGTGTACATGTGAACAGTATCAGTACGGTACAATGTGAAAAACATTAGTTATTTTTATTAGCATTATTAATGTTACAAGTTAAAAAGTTATATTCTCAGATGGCTGCATAGTAGATATCACCTTGTCGCCATGCCCTGTAGTTTCAGGTAGCCCTAATGTCAACAACAGATGTCAACATGCAGGAGGTGGAAGAGGTAGTCATTGTTACAATACCAGATAATGGTACAGTGACAGAACATGTTTCTTCAGAAGAAGAGGGAGTCACTACTGAAAGGAACCACGAGACGGGGTTTGTGTTTTAATAGACAGCTGTTGTGTTGAACAAATGCACACTTTATTTGGGAGCTGACTTACTTTATTCTGGTATTTCAGGGAGGATGTTCTTGCAATAGCCACTATGGAATCTGAATCTGAGGCTAGCATTGCTGATACAAAGGAGGAGTCAGTCATAGGTAGTGTGTGCACACACAAACACTACAGATTTGCTCAATCAAATACACAACTGTATAACAGTGTAATAAAACCTATATCATAGTCTGCTCTTTAAGTGTTTATAAATGTATACAGTAGCTGTGTAAGTATTTTTTTATTTTTATTATTGCACTGTGTTGCTGCAGCTGCACCTGACATTCCCAGGGGTCAATGCAGTGTTTGTGTTTTTTTAATAAAATGTATAAACGTATCCTTTCCCCCAGACACTTTAAATTCCTCAGTACTCCTCACCTTGAAATGGTCACGTCTTGCTATCCTTCTCTCGTATACAGGCACATATACTCTCAGGCACAGTTGTGTCTTACATAAAACCAGTGGTGAAAAGGGCACAACGTTATGTCTCTATGGCCGTTCTAACACAATCAAGGATTGTGCCTTTAACATGCTTAAACACTATAATCATACACACTACATCTAGCACGTAACTGATGTCAGCTCACTGTCTCTCTGCCTGAACAGTAAAGCTAACCGAAGAGGTGAATATGGGAGTAGATGTGGAAGCAGACATCTTCTACCCTATCACCTGTGGAGACACCAAAGCCACGCTTGTGTGGAAGAAATTTGTCTGCCCTGGTATCAATATTAAATGTGTTCAAGTATGTGCCTTTATCCACAAGACATTTCTCGTAACTTCACACATCTCACACTTTAAATTAATGGTGCGGTGCGTTTCATTCAGTTTTTAGTTGCATAGGTTAACAAACATCTACTTTCTTCTCTCACTAGCTGAACGAGCAACTCATAAGCCCCAAGGAGTTTGTGTGTTTATCAGGAAAATCAACTCTAAAGGACTGGAAGCGAGCCATTCGCCTCAACGGCACCATGCTCAGGTCTGGCCTAATTGTATGCATCGTTGCTCTATATTGTACAATCATTCTGTGAATAGGACGAGTTCTTAATATTGTGTTGCACAGCCTTTGGTCTCTAGTTTTATCCTCAGACCATTAGTGGATGCTGAGGGTATTCCTTATGGATGATGGATCAGCCCGTATAGCCCACTGAATGTGTCAGATCAGATAGTTGTTCACATTTAAGAGGTCATGTATTTTTATTGGCAATACAGGGATGGGAGAGCCTGCTCTGACCTAACACACACACAAGATGGTGAAGTACCTGCTTATCTTAAATGAGAGATTTCTATTTTTTTGGTGAATACAGGCACACTATTTCTTCTCAGCTACTCACAATGGAAGGTTTTTAATTATTTATAATGACACTAGTACCAACAGCAACTCAATGTTAAAGTGACATAAAATGTGTGGTTTATTACAACTTTATATCACTTTCCAAGATGAAGCTCTCAGACATGGCTTTTTTGCATCTACTACAAAACATATGCACTTTTATTCACTCATTGTCAGGAAGACATTCCAAATGTGTTTAACACCCGTAAAATGTATAATTTATGATATACAAGCTGTGAACGAGCAAACCAATGTCACCACAGGGTGGCACTGTTGCACCACGTGTGCTGAAAATCAGTGTTGGGCAGTAGCGTTTCTACTTGTAGCAACGCTACTAGTTAAACTACATTTCTGAGTAGCATGGCGGTAGCGGCGCTGTTTTCTGAATCAAATAGCTTTTCAGTAGCAAAGCTACTAATTGATCAAGTAGTGATGTAGCGTCCACAGAAGCTACATTTTCCCAAGCATTTCTGAATCTGCAGCTC
>JAODUK010028091.1:0-23629 GCA_027564635.1 Typhlichthys eigenmanni
AACCCTCCAATCACAAACAAACATCGGGAGTCCCATTCCCACCATCCCCAAAACAAACTACCAGGGACCCCAGACCCCCTCCCCAGCCACCTCAATCTCAGTCAGAGAATGGAACCCCGAAGATAATGACAGACATAATGTCCCATGACTTCTCTGGTAAAAGCACCTGTCTGCTAAATCAATACTGCTTGTCGAGTAGGAAAAAGAAAAGTAGGTGTTGCTCTTTTTTAGGTTAGGTTGACAATATAAAAGTAGCCTACACTGGCCTTTTCATTTAAAGGATGAATAAGACTGTCATGTCAGGGAACATAATAGAGACAACATGCTGTAAAGGCCATCGTAGAGAATTTTCACCAATAAGACTTGTATCTACAGGTAGTGTTATTGCAGATTTGTTTTCCTCAAGAGAAGAATTAATGGAGACAACAGTTGTAAATAATGTATAGCAGCATGCTCAATTTGAGTGTTGGCACACCACAAATCTAGTATGGTAAATAAATTAAAATAAATTAAGCCGCAACTTTGCAAACACCATGCTTTTAAGGCCGTTTCACACCAAGCGTGACGCGAAAAAGAGATGTAAAAAAGCTATTATTTTAAATGCATTATAGTAAATTACACTATACACATAATGTTCGCAATGCGACAATGTGACATATTTTATTCGCTTAAAGGTCGTTTTTTAAATGTATTTATTTATTTATAAATTTTTTATTTTTAAACTTTCGCCTGGTGATGAAATGGGTTTAACCAATTACAACGAATTATAATTGATGTCATATGACAATAGCGGAGCTGTTTACATTCTGTTTATATTCCACTCAGCCGGTAAAGCTTTGATAAACACCCAAAAAGCCTACAGAATATTAAGGCAACAAATGGGAATGTATCTCTGCAAACATCGGGTATGATTACAGTAAGTAAATATCAATATGACAGCATTACGTGCCCTCATATGAACACGGATCAGATGTTTATAAAAACTACCGTAGCCCTGAAATACAGCCTGGAATACAGCCTGACCATTCTGCTACCCCTGGCAAAGACTAGTTGCATATCCCATTTTTTTATTCTCATTCTCATTCTCTACAGTAATGTAGGATGATTATTACAGGGGTCCTCTGGGATAGCTGATTACAGATGGATATATCAACGTTATAGCATGCCTGCTTTTTTAACTTGTAGCACTCAAAACTAATAGCATGCAGTAGCCTACGCTGACCTGTATAGGCTACACGAAGTCACAAACTGTAGAGAATGCATTCTCCAACTCGCCACGAAGCCTGTTCTGTCCTCTGGAGTTCATCAGCAGGCTTCGTGCACCCGGCACCGCAGCAACAGGCAACACAGCAAACTTGTTAATCAGTCCACCGCATTCTTGTCATGTAGGCTACTTTTTGACGCCAACATCAAATTATTGAGGAATTATGTCTGAACATTTGAAATAACGCATTGCGCTTGATGTAAATGGTTTTACGCAACATATTGGCCTTCGTTTTTTTTTTTTTTTTTTTTTGCTATTTTGCGTCGCTATTTCGTGTCGCCTTTAGGGCCTTTAGTTACAGTGTGAAAAAATATAACCAATAATCTTGATCCTCGGATTCTAGGCCAATTATTCTTCTATGGGTTATAACTGTGAACCTTGTAGATACGTTACTGTCAGACTGATTTGGAGTTTAAGGGAGGGTTAGATATTCGAGAATTACTTCAAGTTCAAATCACAAAAACTCCCTCAGCAGCTTCGCTCCACACATTAATAATAATGTATTTATTATATTTTAACATTTTATTTAAGGACGCCTTTCAAGACACTCAAGGACATCTTACATTACAAAGTCATATAATATAAAAACATTTGACATACATATTAGACATACAAGATACAAATACAAAAGTGTGATAAGTAAAGTAAAGGAGGCAGAGCATGGATTTTAAAATACAAATTGGTTTGTTGTGTTCCAATATGGGGAGGTCAATAAAATTATTTCTGCACAATTTGTCAGGAACCGTCTCAGGGAAGCTCATCTGCATGCTCGTCGTCCTCATCGGGGTCTCAACCTGACTGCAGTTCGTCTGGCACTTTGGAGAGGTGTTCTCTTCACGGATGAATCCCGGTTTTCACTGTACAGGGCAGATAGCAGACGTATATCATCGTGCGGGTGAGAGGTTTTCTGATGTCAACGTTGTGGATCGAGTGGCCCATGGTGGCGGAGGGGTTATGGTATGGGCAGGCGTGTGTTATGGACAACGAACACCGGTGCATTTTATTGATGGCATTTTGAATGCACAGAGATGCCGTGACGAGATCCTGAGGCCTATTGTCATGCCATTCATCCACGATTATCGCCTCATGTCATGATAATGCACAGCCCCATGTTGCAAGGATCTGTACACAATTCCTGGAAGCTTAAAACATCCCAGTTCTTGCATGGCCAGCATACTCACCGGACATGTCACCCATTGAGCATATTCGGGATGCTCTGGATCGGCATATATACGACAGTGTGAAACCCAGTCCTAACCCAGTCAATGCACATTGGGGTGCTCCTTCAGCAGCACTGCCCCCCACATTGAAAACACATTGCAACGGCTAGGATATTGTGTGTGTGGTGCGGCCTGCACAGTTTGTCTTCCCATTTGTGTAGTGACACCTGATAAGCTTTTCCGCACGCACAAAGAGAGGGCAGCTAGCGGTACTGTGAGTACCTGTTTTTAGCGTACCATTGCAGACTCTACCTTTTAAAGAGATTAAAGGTAAGGTGGCCCAGTGGGCAGCACTGTGGCCTCACAGCAGAAAGGTGCCGGGTTCGAACTCGTCCCGGCCTTTCTGTGCGGAGTTTGCATGTTCTCCCCCGTGTTTGCGTGGGTTTCTTCCTGGTGCATCGGATTTCTAACCTGACATGCCAGAGGAATTGTTGTCGCAAGTCCATCTGGGAAACCGTACATTGAAACTGTTTGTGAATGGCTGTACTTTCAAAAAAATACATGATTGGGTGAACCATCTGGATGTTTTCTCTGTCGGCACTATGGTCTGCACACCTAAACCACGCCTGTATAGCTATAAACACAACGCTGATTGGAAGACCATGCCCGTATAGCTATAAACACAACGCTGATTGGAAGACCATGCCCGTATAGCTATAAACACAACCCTGATTGGAAAACCACGCCCGTATAGCTATAAACACGACCCTGATTGGAAAACAACGCCCGTATAGCTATAAACACAACCCTGATTGGAAAACCACGCCCGTATAGCTATAAACACGACGCTGATTGGAAAACCAAGTCATAAGTTGTCACTGAATCATGAATGAATTAATGCAGGTGGTGTATTACATTCCCTGGTGGTAAGAACATACAGTACAAGCGCATTGTAGCGTTAATCGGCCACCCATTGTTGCTAGTGAATACAGAACACAGACAACTGACTTGTTGCCTTTTCTGACATCTTCATTGTGCGGGGAAACTGCATGTTACAAACGGCGGCTGTAAGTAATTTACCATGTCTACATCGTCAAGGAAGTGTTCTTTGCCACCCTGCGTGACAAGCAGCAACCTATGTGAAATAATCTCTCTAACAAAAGGTTAGCTTAGCGTTATAATTGCTGCTGACATTTTCCAGTTAAATTGCACACAGGGAGAAGTCCGGGGCGCGATTAGCAGCACGTCGGTATTATACGGGCCACGCCCCTCTCTCCTACTCTCACTCACTCTTCTCCCTTCTCGTTCCTTCACTTTTCTCTCCTCTCATCTCTGCTCCTTCTCTATTTCAGATTTTAGCGGTTTCTCCCCCCCTTCCCTCCCTTCTAACTAGTTCCTGCTTGACCTTATTGCATTCTACAATGACACATAACTCTGCTACTGCACCTGCCATCTGTGACAGCGCCGAGCCCCCAGTCTGTGCGCGCCGCTGTCACTCAGAGAGCTAACTGCCATTAAACAGCGCGACCCCATCGGCCCATTAGGCCCGTGTCAGATGGAGGTGTCAAGCCGCTCGCATGCCTCGCTGCTGGGTTGGGTGTGCGGTGCAGATGTCCTCTTCCGTGGTTTGGGTTCACATATTATCATATTATCTTCCCCGCCTGTGAGCACGTTCATTTATTTATTTATTTGTTTGTTTATTCATACGGATATGTATTTATATTCACATGGATTACATTGCCAAATGAAAGCTTGCGCTGCTTTCCTGTGATTTAATAACACATGCACAGCTCAAACTTGAGAAAACTTCAGCTGTTAACAGTATTGTGAAGATAAAACATAAATTTTTTTCACGATTTTATTATTTTTGACGTCTTATTGCACACGAGTGCGATTTGTTGACGTGTTGCAGTCTGGGCGGGGTTTCAGCGCATGCTTCAATATTACATTGCTTTGTTGTGTCGTACATTTTTTAAATATTGCAAACGTGGAGATAAAGCATCCTGAACCATTCTGAACAGGGGGTTCTTTCAGTTTTTTATAATGGGTGTACAAAACCAGTTTAAATTAAATTGCAGGGTTAGTCATTTTCGAGAACGCTTGCTAACTTTGAGCTCAAATAAAAACATATTTGTCAGAAGCTCCGCCTCACACATTGAAACTAAATGCAAATCCAAGGTTATTGTTGTGTGCAATGTTCGGCACATTGTTTGTTCCTATTTACGATTTACGCTGTATTAAAGTATCTGATCATTTCTTCAGCACGCACAGAGAGCGATAGCGAATTGAGTGAATATTTGGTAAATTGGCCTATCTTATTGTCGTTTTTTTTCAGCCTGATGCAGTCCCTATCTGCATATGCATCTTGTAACAATAATGAATGATGCATAATATTGAACACTGACATTTAAATAACTAACAAACTAACATCTGCTGATTATTGAGGTTTGAAGATGTCATACTGTAGGTCTGCTACAGTCAAAATAATCATACCGATATCGTTCAAATTGGAATAAAAAAATGTACGACAATTAGTTTTTCATGCGCTTCCATATTTTAGACATTTGTGGAGCTTGTAGGTGTTTGATCATAGTTAGGGGCATCCATGAATAGCTCGCCAGCTTAGGTGATGGATGATCTTGTGATGTACTTATTGAGAATTTGGTGGGAGTGTATAGGCCTCCTTGTCCCCACAATAGCCTAGAGCAGGGCTTTAGTATGATAAATGTTATCTAAATAATGTGTAACACTTTAGGACTTCCTGGGTTGTCTTAATCCAAATATTATCATTGTTGTTGTCATCCAACCCCCACCCCCCCCCCCCCCCAGGTAGACGTTCCATATCCCCGTAAACATTCAAGTTGCAACTGATTCTGGGTGACACATTTTTACCATGTAAAAACCTAAATGAATCTGAATCAACCCTTTTCTATCACTTGAGCAAATGTGGATTTTGACATCTTTGAGTAAAGGCCAGCGTATATATTCATATTTGCATATTACAAACATAATGTACTGTATTATGTTATTACTGGTGTTGAGCAGGAACTAGTTACTATAACTTCTAACTAGTTATGGTAATATTTCTGTAATACTATAATATTATTACTTTTTCCAGTAAATAATAGTGTAACTAATTACTTTTTCCAAAAAAATAAGAATATTACAATTACTAATCCAAGTAATGCTGCTATACTGCGTTACAATAACAGGATTTCTGGTCCTAGCAAACTTAGGGTAGGCTAATTGAACCAACCTGTTCAATCATCTGGTTTGAGAGGCTGCAATGTTTTCACTTTGGCTGATTGTTGACTCCTAAGGTTAATTATTGTTCCAATAAAAAGGATTCAATTCTAAAATGAGCTGGCTACACAGGTTATCATTTTTCGGAAGGTGCGAGACAGGGTAGTGATTGTAAAAGCCGAGCTGGGAAACATTCTCATTGCTTTAAGTATAATTTAGAGCAGTTTGGGATTTCAGGATTCTAGAACATGCATGACATTCCCCAAGCCTGTGGAGATAATTTGACACGCAAACCAAACCAAACGAGATGGTGTAGAGCTCAGTTGAATTGTCTTCACTTTGCCAGATGTTCTCCCCGTTTGGTATCAGAGACGGACAAAATACTCATGATTCATACCGCACTGTCTACTCCAGACCTGCCTGCTTGACAGGAGAAGTATTTACGTTCACACTGCACACAAATCGTAAAAAAAAAAAAAAAAAAGATATATTTCCATATCCTTTTGTGATAAAAATTTTATATTTTTCTAATTCCCGGATGTATTTTGTTAATTATTTCTGTTTTCGTGTGTATTTTTACTTATTTTCTTTCTTTGGTTATTTCATTTAACACCAATCTCCCCCCCACCCCCCCATCCCACACACACACACAGACATACTTTGCTAGCCCATGAAAGTTGCCCATCCCTGTCCAATAATATTCTTCTTCACTTTGCAGTCGGCGGGCACACAAAATGCCATTTCACACGCCATATATCCTAGGGATCAACCTATGTTCAGATTTATGGCCGTTTTCACGACGTCGAGCTGCTTAGAGGGCATCAGGGTGATACTATACTAACTGTAGATCCCTATTTGGAATAGAGGAGATTATTAGGTGCCAAGAGTATTTGGAGCATGATGTGAGACAAGTCTCTCTCTCTCTCTCTCTCTCTCTCTCTCTCTCTCTCTCTCTCTCTCTCTCTGTGGGCGAGATTGTAGTGCTGTTTACTTTAAGAGACATAAAACAGATTAGCACTGCTCCCCCCCCCCCTCCTCAGTCACCTTTAATTCTCCCTGGAGCACAAACAATTCTTCATTAACTGGTTTTAAGCACAGGATTTAGATATGAGGATCCCAATCCCCTAAACGTGTTTTCTCTCCTACACCCCACCGCCAACCGCACTCTGCCTGCGCAGAAACATGCATACAAGCTCATGCGCACACCTTAGGTAGCAGGTTCAGCAATAACCTGGTCCTACTAAATGCAGCTATTTCAGCTCAGTTGAGACTGATTTGTCAAAACAAGAATGTGAAATATTGCTGCCGAGCACTAGCTACTGTAGGCTGTACAGTATACGTCTAACTGTTTAAGCTAATAATTGGCTGCATTTTGCATGTGCCACATCATCTTCTCGTCTTGACATTTGATTGTTCTACAAATAATACACTTCATCTTTGTCTTAAATAAATAGATAAATGATACACAGTAGATTAATTATGTGGTTGCTTACTTACACGTACACACACACGATGAGTGAGTACTGTATGACGTGATGTAACAAACCCTAGTGCAGATACCCTCTAGGCTGGGATTGCCACATAACGGACCATATAAAATACACATTTTAGATTTGGACTCTCAATACATGTGACATATCTCCATGTGTAAATAGTTGTTGGAACCCAGTAAAGCACAAAAAGCAATTAAGTGGTGTTTATTTCCAAAACAACAATGTCGTCTTTCCATATGTCAGACTCTGTGACTCTGTGGCTAGTACATGGTTTCTTGAACACTAACATTTAGAAATACAAAATATGATGTTAGCACTGTAGACCTGCTGTAACCCTTGAAATCTCAGTTAAGCCCCGCTTAATTGGTTTTAAGGGTAAACCCCAGATAGAGTGGCCTCTAGTGGCAATAAGGCGATTTCTGCCATACTCTGCAACTTGGTTTAGGGTAAACCATAAGCGCTGAGACCACGAGGTGACATGTTGTAAACTTGTCTGAAACTCTATACGGGTCCAACAGTACCCCCCCACACACACATCCACACGCACACACACACATTTTTTAAGACAGATTTTAGCCATGCTAGCCTTCTTGTCCCCAGAGCTCACAAACCCAGTTTCCAGCTACATGTGTACTGTGGGCAAGGGGAACATCTGACAAGAGCTTTGTCCCTCTTCAACAAGGCTTCCCCGATTCCTCAAGGAGGGGGCCTGAAGTGTGTCTCTGTGTCTGCGTGCTGCCTGTGCATGTGTGTGTGGGCAGAGGGTTATCAGTTTGTCATTGATGGGGAAAAGGAGTGTGAAATAATATTGTACTTGGCATCAAGGGTGCTTTTCTATTTTGTGTTATGTGCCTGCCTGGGTCCATTGATAGCCATCGCTACATTTGATATGGCTATCAGTGTCGGTACCTTGCCACTGGAGCTATCTGACACTCATACACACATACAAAGGCAAACAAACATGCAATTGAGATAGTAGAGAGAGAATGAAATAGCTGCACAATAGCTGCTGCGTCATATATAAGTCCACAGGAGTGGCAAGTGTATCACATAGAGGTGGTGTTGTATAGGACTGTGATGTGATCGCATTAGAGGTTTTTTATTTAGCAGTGTAGACTCATAGACTGATAGGAGGCTTGATTTATAACTAAATGTCAGAGGTGTTTGAGGGTAAAACATCATTCTGAATAATGCCTAGTGTAATTCAATATGTGCTATATAGAGAAAATGGTTCTTAAACCAAGTGGCTTCCATTGTTGTGATCTTGCTATCATTCTTTATCATTTCTTCTTGGTATTCATTCTGCTGAATACAAACATCCTCAAAGGCTGTGATTGATACAGACATACAGTAGTGTAGTTCTGCACAGACGATAAGCTGAAATATTTCAGTTTAGGGACTGACACTTCAAAAGCTATTACCACCAAGTGGTTGTATTTATCACAATGGTGCGTGCGTGTGTGTAGGGCGGGGGGTGGGGGGGGGGTACACCTGACCAAAGCTACTCCATCATCACCTCCATTTTTATGACATTGCTTCCTTTCATAATCCCGCCTCTGCTCTAATGTGTTGCCCTAATCAGCCCTAAATTGTCATCTTGGTTTGATTTAACGCGGCCATAATGAGAAATCCGCCTTAAGAATGACAGCGGCGAGCCATCTATCATGTCCATCTTATTTCACTCTGCCTCTGAACATTTCCCTCCAATCACCCTTAATTGAAGTTGGGAGGTTGGATTGTGCGACTACAAAAAGTAAAAAAAAAAACAAAAAAAAGAAAAACTAACCTAAAATAGCCTATATTTCTTTTGGGTATTTTTTCATCATTCACAATGTGATGCAGTGAAAGGAGCTTTGGGGTGGTGGGGTTCTATAGAAAAGTTCAATTCAAATGGGGTTCTTTGAATTGGCTAGCTAATGGGCTTTGGTAAAATATATTTGAGTTTTGTCATCGTGTTGACTGGATGTAACCTCGGCACAGGAGGAAAGTAGAGATGGAGCTTCGTTTGGCGGGGTGGGACGGGACAATGAAGCGAGCCTTTTGTGTACACCACGCACCGCCCCATCTCCCTCGCGTCTGTGAGCGATTATGAAAGAATGAGCCTCAAATAAAACAGGGCCCTATTTCCATTTAGGCTGCGTTTTGTTTTCTGGCACGTTTTGGGACGTCTTTCGTGAGTTGTAATGGATATGTGCCACAGGGGGCCCCGTCGCGGAGCAACATTTCAGATCTTGCCTCCTGTTTTCTCTTCTTTTTTTTTCTTTCTTATCTTTTAGTCTACTCTCATTTGTCACAACATATTAATGTGATTTTTTTTTTTATATGTGCCCCAGGCCCCTGACACTTGTTTTAGCCTCCTGAAATATCACTCACGTTTTTGTTCATATAGGTATGTTCATCGTACTTGTTTATGTTTTAGCAACCCTCATTTATCATCATTATTTAAAGTAGAAATCATCGATCCCTGCGCAGAAATCATATGACAGGGTTCACTTGTGATTCAGCACCGCAAATACAAGCTGACTCAAAAACGACACAAGTTGAGATTTGATGTGAGATTTGTGCCCCAGCTCACCATCCAGATTGATAAATACGCTTGTTTCACGTTTATGTTCACACGGATTACATTCCTGCACAAACATTATAATAATAATAATAATATTTCTATTTTAAGGAAAGGTGTTTGGCCTTTTATTTGAGTATTATGAGGTTCCTTGGTGCTCCGTTAGCCATTTATGATGATTTGTGATTTATGGAACAATATAAGCAATAAACTGTAATGTTCTAAAATAAAACACAATAGAATAATTGATGGTACTAGACACCAGGAAGGGCCATGAGTGTTGACATAATGACAATATAATAGATACATGAACAATAGAACAGGTGTTATGCTGCTGGGTTATGTTATTGGTCTCATGTCGGGGCTGAGAATATCAATTACAATTATT
Organism: Typhlichthys eigenmanni; assembly: GCA_027564635.1. Lineage (NCBI taxonomy): Eukaryota > Metazoa > Chordata > Actinopteri > Percopsiformes > Amblyopsidae > Typhlichthys > Typhlichthys eigenmanni. Next base: position 10,112 of record JAODUK010028091.1, read on the forward strand.
GTATAGCAGTAAATATTACATATTTTACGTCAGTGTTATCATGCACATGTTCCACACAGTATGCCATCTGCTACATAGGGATTACAACATTTATTGTGCATTTCTTCAATATCATAAATGTAATGGTTTTGTCCTTCCGCAAATAGCCATCCTTAAAAGACGTTGTTAAATTATGAAATGTCCTAGTAATGACTGAGGCAGGTTTTATACGGCGTCAGAGTAAACATCTGAGACCAGAGGAATTACATCTGCAGTTGTCAGCTAAAATTGTGGTTCTGCTCACAAACCGTAATATCACTGAACTACATACTGCTGTGGGCATGTACATTAACGCAATTGTCAATCTATAAACCACTGACACAACCATTTTGTTAGATTATTTTAAATATCACACCACATTAATTAATTCTATCTTGATTCATCTAACCTCGTTAAGTCCTTATGGAATAACATACTTGGGCAGTAAATGGGGAGAAATGCCAAACGGCGCAATAAGTAAAAAATGCATCTATGCCACGTCAGGATAACAGATTTAGGCTATATGTTGTACTTCAACACGTGAAAAGCATGAATTCTGCTCTGTCCAGACATAACGTGACAGCAAACATGTTGATGCTTGTGTTGCCTATATGCTCGTAAGTGAAGCAGAAGCAATGCGATCTGCATAGCATATTTGTATGTATTATTATTATTATTATTCTTATTATTATTATGATTTAATATTTAATAATAGACTGTTCTACTCTCCTCTCCTTGTGCCTTTTCTATTGCTATATTTTTCATTATAAATGCAGAATTTACTGTCACACTTGGGGCATCAGTTGGGAATTGGGACTGATAATCAATTGAAGGCAGAGGTGTGAGAGAACCCAGGGCCACGATCGATGTTGGCCAGTTGTTTTGGTGGCTTTACAAGTGATTACATGGAGATTATTATCTATGTTAGACTGACGGCAGCACATTGATGTTATTATAATAGTGTAGGCCCACATGCTTTATACGTTTGCATTTGACAGCAGCTATCACCTTTGCTAGTTTAGGATATATCACACTTTTTGCCATTCCAGGATCTTTAGCTTTTGTGTGTGTGTGTGTGTTTTAAAGTGCCCTGTACTGACATGGCAGAAGGCAAACTCTTCAATAAGACAACTAAAGTGGTGTCTATAGCTACTATACAGTATTGGGCATGTATCATTTCCATCTGGCAAGTCCACTATAGTGCATTTTCCAATGCCCCACCCTCCTTGGTTGTTGCTATAGGCATGAGTGTAAAGTAAGCTATTTGCACCTGGCATGTAGGCTAATGGTGTTTGATAACATTTAGATATATTCCAAAGGAAATAATAACACATTTCTCAAAAAATAGCTCTGAAATATCAGAGAGATGCAGACATAACTACAAAATGCTTTTGAGATCTTAAAATTATCTTATAATTCCAACAGTGTCAATGCACGATCTTGACAATTCAAGTGAATGACAAATCATCAATATCAATATCTGCATATTACAGGTCAATAGCCTACATTGTTTTATTTTAAGATAATGTTTAGTTATGAATTCCTATAGTTTTCATTATCTTGGCTTGCTTTAGACATTTGTTTAGCGCTCAGGATTTGTCTCACATCGATCTGGATCTCAAGAAACTTTACCATACAGTAAAGTTATTTTTTGTCTTGGATCATCACATAGTATCCCTTTGATGTCCTGTTCTTGTGTTTATGTTGGTATCTCCTCTTGCTTTTTTGGCTTCAGAAAAGCGAAAAAATAAGCCACCCCCCTCTTAGGCTTTTAGGATGTAAAATCATGTGTAGTCTAAAACGTGAACCATTTCAGCATTTCTCCTAAAAGCTTGACAATTCCCCTGCGCATAACATAGGTTTGTACATTGACCGTTCTTGGAAGGGGAATATTTCAGAGCAGTTTGCTTCTTTTTTTAATAGGGAGATATATAATAGAGTGTGTTGCTGACCAGTGATCATGTTGACCAGTGTAGAGCCCAGTCTATGTCATAACCATGTGTAACAATATCAAGACAGTTGCGCTGCAGCCAAACATTTATGTAAATCTTGCTCTCAAGTACCGGTCAAGTCCCGGCTGGGGCAGATTTCACTCTGGCATCATATTTGGTTTTAATAATTAAAAGCATAGTTGTACAGGCTTAAAAGTTGAGACATTTTCCCTCACACTTTCATCCCCCCCACCCAAAAAACATCTCCTGCGCCACTGCTGTTTACACACGGTCTGCATTGCACAAAACATGAACACTTACAGTATATTTAGAATATGTGAGTCTGTATATTTCCCACTTTTAAGCCTGATTCCTGATTATTGCCTTTGGCCCCCTTCCTCCTCTCTGAAGTTAATGCAGTTTTCCTTACGGTTGAATATGTCTCCCTCGGCAAGCACAAGCAAGACTCCACATATTGATTGTTGTGGGGAAGTTGATGCCTTAAGCCCCACCCCCCCCAAGCCTGCTTCACCTCCCCCAGAGGGCTTGTCGTGTGTGTGTGTGTGTGTGTGTGTGTGTGTGTGTGTGGTTATTGGGGTTGTGGGGTGGAGTGTCTAAATGGAAATACATTACTATGAATCACACAGCTGGGAGCACCATGATTGATAGTGTTGCTTACCATTTACTACTCACTGTCTGGAGATAAGACCTAAATTTATAGAGTATTGGAAATCCTGCCTGCTGCTACACATGGATTAGTGTGAAAGGGCCACACCACCCCCCCCCCCAACCACCCCTCCTTCACCCGCCGCACACGTCCATGTGCGTGCGCACGTCTTACTCATTGCCACCGGGAATCGTGCGGTTAGCAGCCTAAATGGGAAGCAAGAAAGCGATTTTATTGTTTATTAGACATTATATTTGCAGTTTTCTTAGGAGCGATGCTACTGTACATGGAATGGAATAACATTTCCCAGAAGTGTGTGCGCGCGGTGGTCGGTCATCTGCTCAGTGCGTGCGTCTCTGTAAGCCATTTGTTTGCAAGGAGCAAAGAGTTGGTTAGCACTAATATCGCTGCGCTAAATCAGTTTAGGTGAGCAGGGAGCAGAGTCTGTTGCTGCAGGTTTATTTGGCTGGGGGCTATGTTAATGATTCCCAGGAAAGCACGGTTCTCATTAGCTGAAGCTTTCACACCTTGAGTAGTAGCTCCCAGCGTTCCAGTGCAGGTGGAGTTGCAGAGAATGACTGAATGAAGGCATCTTTCTGGAGAGGGTCCAACCTTCTCGACCGTCCAGCTCGGGTCATTTGTCGCGAGGCTCCCGTTTATTCAGTGTACACGCGGCACTCTCTTCTCCCCGTCGACCCCCAACGATTGACAGCCATGTTTGGCAGAGAGCCGAGGGTATGACCACCTCCACCCCCCCCCCACCAATGCGGTTTTCATCCCACTAATGTCTGAACGGGACACGTTGACATTCAACAGGTCACAGCGACAGGCAAGCGACACGTGCATAGTGCCTGACCGGCTGTTGCCGCGGCGCCACAGGCGGGCCATCGCGGAGCCGGGCTTAATTCTCAGTGACACAAAGCCAATTCGCCGAGTGATAGTTTCACAGGTCCATCCTCTCTTGTTGTGTTGCAGGGAGGGGGGAGGGAGAGGGAGAGAGTGAGGATAGAGAGGGAGAGAGGGAGGATGGAGATGGAGAGAGGGAGGGAGATAGAGGGGGAGAGAGAGGACTGGGATAGAGAAAGGGAAAGAAGAGAGAGAGAAAGAGAGAGAGAGGACGGAGATAGAGAAAGGGAAAGGAGAGGGAGAGAGAGAGAAAGAGGGAGGGAGAGAGAGAATATCAATCTCCCTGAGAGGCCTATTACTGAGGCAAGGCCAGGGAGAGGCTGGCTAATTAATTTGCGGGGCTGGTGGGGAGAGGTTGATACTGGCTCTGAGGGGAGGGGGATCTGTGTCGTGGCACAACCTCAGGTGTGTCAGGTGCCGTCTGGGAGACGAGCGCAGGGGAGGGGAGACGGAGACAAGAGTGTCTTCCCTTTCTCTCGTGCCCCTTCGGATTGGTGGGGGAGGGGCCTCACAGCTCCAAGTCAAAGTGCCTCTATAAAGACAGCAGACCCTGGCCATGCATGTGTGCCTACCTGCTCTCTCCCTTCACTGTCCACCTGCCTTATGGGCTCATTCTAGCTCATCTCTCTCGCTCTCTCTCGCTCTCTCTCTAACAAACACTTTTTGTCTCTCCTTCATGAGCGCTCTCTGCACATTCAAGGTGGCTTTTTACAATGTCACTCTCCTCTCTATGTGAAATGATTAATGCTGCAGGTTGGAAATAGAATGGTTTCCAGCCAGGGTTTGAACCTCACGATGTTGGCCAATTGGAAATATAGGCCGGAAATTGAGATTCCCATCGCACTCAATGCGGTCTTCACTCAAGCAGTAAGACCATGCGGGCCATGACGTCAGTCACATTTAAAAGCATTTGTCAAATTAATGAGTTCAAAATGTAAAGGTGCTAAAATTTAAATGTGTGTAAGACCTAGCCTACTATCATTGAGTTACCACTCAATCAACGTGTGCGTGTTTGTGTGTGTGTGTGTGTGCGTGCGCTGCTGGGACTATTCTTTACATAGATCTGTATCTCAGTGGCAAGATAATACAGCACTCCTGAAGTTCACAGCTTGCATGGTAAATGCACTTTGGTTGCTTATCATTGCAGAAAATGAACCAACTACATTTAGGCATTACATACAGTATATACTATATTACAAGCACCTGATTGGCAGGTAATAATGCCTGCAGCTTCAAGGCATGCGAGATATGGCGATTAGGCCCCCTATTGGATTCATAATACGATGCACAGCACCATCTGAACGACCTCATTTCCTTGTTCGCAAGACAGATCGTCCCAATAGGAGAATTCTTCTTATGATAAAAAAAAAAAATATTTTTCTTTTTTTTTTTTTTTTTACATTTTCAAATTCTGTCACACACTCCCCATTTGTAAAATGTGCATCTAACACAGGGCCCTTGGTAGTATGGAAACTAGGTCCGAGGCTTCAAATAGCAGCCCATTGTATCCCAAGAGTCCACAGCCAAGGAAAGGCCAAGAGAAACAGAGCGAGAGCGCGCGAGAGAGAATTGAGGAATATTAATATTTGTCATTTGGAGCAGGAGACAATACCCTGTGGACACACGCGGCGGCCATTGTTTGAATCCGTTTGCGTCTGAAGATGTTGCAGACCAGCTTGCCGAGAGACTTTCAGCGTGCCATGGTGCACGCCCGTATGCTCATTGTGCCTACTGTAGGCTCCCCATCCCCTCAATCCTCCATCTTTGTGATGTGCTCTGGGACTTTTGGTTCCCCTGTCATGGCCGCTGATCCACCATACTTTGTGGCGTGCTGAATTCTTCTTTATTCCTTTTTTATTTGTCTTTTGACCTTGACATGGTGAACAACACTCCAGACCAGTGCGTTAACGTTGTCCCTCCTCTGTTCTGCGTTCGTGACGTCGACATCTCTCGGTTGTCACGTGAGGTCTTTAAGCTCTGTGATGCTGACCTGGCTGGTTTGCTGGAGAGGCAAGCTTTGTGTGCACTTTAGCAGTGATTAAATTACAAACGGATTGCCTGTTTTACTCAGCATTTACTGTATGTAGTTCTTATGTTATGTAAACTCCCAGTTGCTGAGTAGATTTCTAACAACCAAGTTCCACATCCCATTCATCAATTTACAAGGCTCAAGAAAATACACACTAATTTGCATGTGATTATTTTTGTAATTTGTGTGCTCAACCAGTATGGTTGTATTATGCATTTAGTCAAAATATTGAATTGAATTATAAAGCAACAAATAGTACGGGACAGATGGTGCTTTGCTTTTTAATTTATATAAAAAAAAAATTGTGTATGTATGTGTGTGTGTATATATATATATATATAAAAATTCAATTATCATTCATCAAACTCTTCTTTGGTATCTTTAAATAGATTTAGTTACACTATGCTTGTATAATATGTTAGTCACAAGCAAATAGGACCCAGACCATTAACAGAAAATGCTGCTCCCAGCTGCACATAAAGCTTGCTCTGAAACCATGAGTCAACCACCTGCTAATCTGAACCCTCACTTCAGACTCACTCTCACTCTGCGGCGAGCTTCGACATCCCATAATACCAACCCACCTCTGCGTCTCTATGACTGCCTTTTTAAAGAAGGGGGTTACCTCGGAGACCACCGCTGTGCATTGACATTCACACACGCGCGCACATTAATGTATACCGTGCACACAGCAGAAGCACATGCTAGTTCCCACAAGGGCTTTACACGCATCATTGAATGTACACTTCCTCAGACACACACACACACTAGTTCAGTGCATGCTAGTTCCCACAAGGGTCATGTATGTACGCACGCTCGAATGTACACTTCGTCAGACAGAGCCCAATGACACACTGTCACACACGCGCACACTCAGGTACACACACGTATGCTAGCGCGCACACACACACACACACATTGACCCCCTGACCAAGCGCTACATTATTGATGATGTGGCTGGAGGTTTTTTAACACGGCAAACTTAACATCTGTTCGGTACTCAGCAGGAGCCAGATGCTTGTCTAAAGGGCCGCTGCGCGCGCGCGTATGTGTGTGTGTGCTTTTCACTTAAAAAGGCATATGTTAATTTTCTTCTTCACAGAACTCCTTCTTTGCACAGTAACTTTGGCTGTCACATGTCATCTGTGGCTGTCAGTGTTGGATCCATATCGGCGGGGGTGACTGATGTGGGAAACATCAAAGGGGGCATGAGAGGAAATGAGCTGGAACACGTAACCTCTCAGTGTTGAATTTGGTTGTTTTATTTTTTATCACGGATGTGTGATTGTCAGAGCGTCTCCATGCGCATATCTTCCACATAATGAACGTGTATTCTTTCTTATATATAACGATTAAAAAGACTATTGTTGAAAGATGACAAACATTATGTTCCTCTCTTGAAGACATAGATTTTTTCCATTATTTGGTTCACAAGCATGTTAAAGTGCATCTATTTGGTTGTGAGGCATAAGCATTGATCCTGCCGCAGTGCTAAACATGTCATCTTTTGATCATTGACAACAATGTGTTAATTGGACACCTGATTTCCCAATCACCTTTCAGCCAAAGGGTGCTGCCTCTCCAGTGTCAGAGTACTCAGAGTCCCAACATAACACCCATCATCTTACCTACACCAGCTAGACTCATGAATTGGCCTCGCCTAACATGGCGTGTGTGGCTCCATGCACACACAACGCCATGGTGACCGTGAATGATCAAATTGTGATAATTCAAACTATTGCTATCAAATGATGCAAATAACTACTTTCCCAGATTGTGATCATATCTCAAAATGTACTCAGGAAGGGAAAATGTTAGAATACTTAAAAAAGTAATTGTTCAAAGATGAGATTCACATTTTTAAGACAACAAAATTGTCTGTTTGGAGGTGCTGTATGTTCAAATGCTATAAACTATATAGATGTACTACTGTAAATGTTTCGTGCCAAAATGCAGTGAGAATGGCTGCATAATAGTTGGTCATATCATTTACATTTACAGAATGTAAGACAGCTCAACGACTTATTAAGCACATTTGTGAATAGCTTAATTTTAAATAAACACATTGTTAACATAATGACATCTGAAAGGCTAACTTGATTCCTAGAGCATCATACCATTACATATAAACATACCATTAAGTCCACCAAAATAATTGTGTGCTGCTTAGCTGTACACTCTTAGGATCTTAAACATTATTTATACTGTATGTAGCCTAATTATATTTCATAATGCCATTTGAGGAAATGCTTTCTGACTTGACTGCCTGGATCTAAAGGCTAGCTTGTTCTTAACAGCTTTTGGATTATAAGATCATATGAACAATCATCAACCAGACATTTTTCCTCTAATAAAAAAAGGACACAGCTTATGATATCACTCGCTTATTTAAGTGCCTGTAAGTCTTGTTATTCACATACTTATATTTTTGTACCGTGAAATTACAACATAATGAGAAACGTGAAGGAGCTGGAATTTAAAGGGTAACCGTAACATTTCAGGATTGGCAAAGAGAAAAAAAATCTAAAGTAATTTAAGAAATTATATAATTTTTTACAAAGCATTGCTTTGCTCTGAGGTAGCGTGACCTTGCAATTGACACTTTGTCACTTTTTAATTGCTGGTAAATATTAGTTAATGTTAGGAAATTTAATCCATGTACCGTCCTGATGATGTGAAAATGTCAATAATCGCACACAGTCAGCTAACAATGATAGTGATGAAGGAGGTATTAGCAGTTGTATTGTTAGATTATTATTATTAATATTTTTATTATTAATATTATTGATATAATGCTAAACAGGCGGGAGAACATTACTGGTTGATTAAAATCTTTGTCTACTTTATAAAGTCTGTCATACCTCAGCCTTACCCATCTTACCTTATGTGTTATGTGTATATGTATGTAAGTCTCAACGGTTTATTATAGTAAACTAAGTATTCAATGCACTAGGACAGTATGAAACTGTATGAAGTATGTCTTACATTTAGGGTGTTGATATCATGCTGTTGAACTTGAAAGTGTTAAGCAAGCGATATAGGGACAATACCTCAGTTCAGCTTATGAAAGAGGTCAGGGGCAATACCATGACAATTAACAGATGGACTTGTGCTTGGTTTCATATTTACGCCTTTTCCTCCTGTAACCTAATTCATAATTTCCTAAGTAATACCTGAGTTACTACTCACAAATCCCTGTGCACATGAATTGAGCTGGCTGTAATATTTTGACATTTCACATTAAAACCGTCACTGTGAAAAAACAAACAAAACAATTTAACAGTAGCCATTCCATAATACTTTATAAACCTATAAACCTACTATAAAGTGGCCTGAATAGTCTCATCCTGCCAAGGCACTGAAAATAAATCCACTGCCTCCTTTCAGAGGCGTTCAGACAAAATGCGATGTCTTCGGTGGCCCATCAGGTGTGTTCTGTCTTCATTTGTTTCCCATTGTCACACCTTACAATCCACTCCGCGGGCTAAATGCAGACCCCCGTGGGTCTGGTGCGGGTGGGATGAGTGGATATAACATGCAGAGAGGAGCAATCGAGAGGCATTTTAATGGCATGGCCATCTGTAGTACAGCCCTGGCTTATCAGTGCCACCTACTGAGCACTATCACCATGTTCCCGTACAGTACAGCGCATGCTACAGTACAGTAACACATGCAATGTGTGCATTCACATATAGCCTGATGTCCTTGGTATATTGGGACATAAATTGTGAAAGGTACAGGCAACGCTGATGATTTAAAACAAATGTTTAAAGAAAAATATAATATAGGAATATCCCTTTGTATATATTGTACAGAGGGCATCCACAGCTTGCCAACTCTGGAATTAATCTTTTCAGAGTTTTCTGCCAGTGTCCTTTCTGCGATCATTTGTCTTTCTCTGTTCGGTTGTACAACCTTTAAAAAAAAAAAGTTTTTGTACCTCTCTCTCTCTCTCTCTCTCCCCCTCTCTCTCTCTCTCTCTTTTCGCTGCCCGTCTTTTCTGTAAGCCTTTTTAATGCTGGTCTGCTGGGCTAAGGTGAATGTGTCCCTCTGTCTCCTTTCTCACAGGCAGCACAAGCGCTGTCACTGAACTCAGTCCTGCTCTGTTAACCGGCCCATTGATTCACCGCACATGAATGCGTGTGATACACAGTATGGGAATGTGGTTTAGGGATAAAGTGCGTGCGTGTATGTGTGAGAGGATTCCTCTTACTATTAGCAAAGCTTTAATGGACAGTGTCCTGGCGTCATCACATTGGCAGTTTTTTAGTGTGAGATATGCTTGATAACACATTCTCACAAACACGCACGCACGCACACACACACTTGGCCTCTTGGTTCCACAACAGGGAGTCAGAACAAGGGCTTTCAGTGCAATATCCCCAGAGCTTCTCAGCCCTTGTTCTGCGCACAAGCCCTCCGCCAGGCAAAAGCGCTGGGTCAGCAATTTGAACTGCATTGTGCAGCCATGTATTGTAGGCCACTAGTCCTGTGTTTGACTACATTTCTTTCTTGCAATTGTGTGGGTTTTAAAGGGTACTGTACCTTGAGTTGAGGTGTGTTTGCTGTGGTTTACTTTTCAGGTTTCAGCATGAAACATGCTTGAACATTGAACAAGTGTTCATTTTTTTGGAAATTACTTTTACAGTAGAGCAATCTATTGGCTATCAGTTAGTTTGTGAATTATTTCTATTGATTAATTACCTTGAATAGTGACCAAGGTTCAGATAAAGCGCAACTGCAGTGAAAAATGTCAAAGTATTCTTTTAACAGCAGCCTTTGCAAAAAAAAAAAAGTATGCAATAGCATCTGTCTACCAGGGTTGGGTACGGAACTTGGTTCCACACTGTTCAAATTACGTACAGGAACTACAGTTCTGATTCATATGATTTTAACCTGAACACTTGAAAGCTCCCAGCAGCAGCCACAGCTAATATTAGCATGCAGCTTATGTTAGCATGCAGCTAATGTTAGCAGCATGCTAACATGCAAGTTGACCCATCCATGGATGACAAAGTATAAGTACAGTACCGTTGGATACCAGCACCAAATTAGTAGTACCGGTATCAGTTCAATTGTGAATGATACCCAAACCTACTGCTACAGTATATAAGTAACTGTTGAATAAGTGCTAATCTCTACTGTGGGCAAATCATGGCTTGCCATGTGGCCTGACAACAGCTCACCGATCCCTTAAAGCTACAATATTTGATTTGGTTATGGCATTTGGACCTTATAACCTTCCATTCATTCAGGTTGAAATGTTGCTGTAGTTTCCAGCTGACCTCCGTTGTAGGCGGGCTGCTTACACATGCCCCTTTGGTTTGAGCAGTGGGCAACTGCCTTACTGTCTTACCGCCTTACGACCATCAAGGCCTTGAGGCGGAGGCCACCTCCAGTGTTGGCAGTTCACAGGCCAGCTTGGCAATCAGACGACAGCCAGCAATCTCCCCCCCGGCTTCTGCCGTGGCGCTCTAAAATGTTTTGGACCATTCATTTGCCCGGGGGCTCCTTTCCATGTTTGGCATTGGCGTTCTTAAATGGTGCCAAGTACAGTTTTAAATCCAGTAAATTTAATGATCTGCAGTCAGGGAAAGGACACCGATATGTTATTATTAAGTTGCAGGAAATGCCACATCAAAGCCTACAGTTCTTTTGTGGTCAATATGCTGTCCATACTGTTAGTTTTTAAATGATCACTACAGTACTTTTTGTAGACCTGCGTCTTTGCCTAAATGCATTATACGGGAACGTTAATGTGTGAATACCACTCGGTCATTTTACCGCTTAAAGTTCAACGCGCGTCTTTAATATCTTTGTTGTATTTCCTAGCATTAAGGCCACGGTTAATGCTTCTCAACGTGCACAGCTTTTAATAGCAAAACATTGTGGAAGCAAACATTGAGTGGCTGTCCTTTTGCTCAGAGAGATATTGATGCGTTGCTAATGAAAGGCCTATAAAGGGCGAGGATATTGATCCACTGGGGTCCTGATGACAGTATCCTTGCTGGAGGGACCCAAATGAAAGAGATGCATGCCGCTAAGAGACTTAACACTAGAAGGATGAAATAATTAACTCTCTCGTTCTCTCTCTATCTTTCCTGCTCTCAAAGAGCATAAGGGCCATAATTTTAAGTCTAATAATACTACATTTTATTAAAACTCCTCAAGCAGCCCAAGGCCACTGCAGTGTGAGAATTATTAAGTAAAGCAAAATATAGAAGTGATTTAAAAAAAAGAGAAAGAAATTAGTTTTGTAAAAGAAATGCGTTCATGGTGACCCTTTTGAAACATTCATAGTTCATCCATAATTTAGGTTACCTATCTAATGGATTATGAACTAGCGGTCTCTTAAATGGCAAGTCATATTACAAATCCCTTCCAGATAGATGGTTTCATAAAACCAAAGTATACGGCGAAGCTCAGTTAACACCGCAAATACCAGTTATGGCACTGGTGGAATATTCCTTAGGCGGCTGGACAGCTACATCTTGCAGGCTGCAGGGATATCATTCGGATCGTTTCAAACAACCCAACATATGAATTGCCCTTGAGAGAGCTACCATCAAAACAGGGATACACGAGCTGTATGAAAACTAGAGGGGCTACAAAAGCGATGGAGTTTAAACAAGCAATGGTTACATTGCATCTCATTGATGAAAATTGGACGCTTCATTCACATGCTTTGACTCTGACAAGCCAAACACAGCATTGGCACTGCTATGCTAGGGCATGATAGCTGTGACAAGTAAATTAGAATCTAACGGAAGGAAGAATCCACCCTTGCAAAAGCACACATGTAAGGCTATGAAAGTATCGATTATGCAATTATAGAAAATGACTATGGTGTGATGCACTGCTATCCCAGTAACATGTACTGTATCTGCTATAGTAGTACACATTTCTTAATGCTAATATTTAAGCACATATATTGTGATAATTATTTTTAGATATAGTCACGGGGGCAGGATATTCTAGTGGTTAGTAGGCTTGACTACCAGCTGGTGGGTCATTGGATCGCTCCACCAAAAAATCTCAGCAGTAACAATGAGAGGGACTTATAATAAGGTAACACGGCTGATGCAATGCGATGAAAGGCGGTATGTGTCACTCATGCGGTTTGCCACTGAGCAGCTGCACAACAGAAGTCATGGTGAGGTGGAGCATTACCAACTTGTAACTTTTTACAACACTTTACAACTGACAGGACACCCGCTTGGAGAAGTGCAGGTCTAGAATATAGCAGGCATCGATTAATAATTAATGTTAATCACCGAACCACAATGTGTTTACCAGCACAATACACCACAGTTTAACAAAAAAACTATATTTAAGATGCGTTAATAACATATTACTACTTAAAAATGACTAGTCAAGTAAAAATACAATGTGAATGGTCTTTATAAGATAGTTGAGTGACATGGTATTCAGGGCGGTCTGAATGATTTCAAGCTTGAAGGTCAAAACTTTTTTATTTAAATGCACTTCTCTTTGATGTTACGGATGATTGGCAGTGGGTGAGTTGAAATATTTGGAGACAGTAGGTTGCTGGTTCTGCAGTAGGTGGCAGCATATTTTGTATGCAAGCTGCCTGGGAATAAATAATAAGACGACGTGAGTGGCTCTTTTATTCTTCATGGCTGTTTTTAGCCTGGCTCCGCCCAACTGTCGCTCTTCCGCTCTCACTGATATTGTAGTCTACAAACCCCGTTTGCAGTAGCGTTCGCTCAACCACTGGATGGAGAACTAATCAGCAACCAGTGTTGGTGGCTAATTGCAATGACCTTTAAAGGGATAGTCAAGGTAAATCAGTAATTTTAGTCTTAGCATGTCATTAAAGGACGTAGAGGCTTAATATAAACACAGACAAACTATGAAAATCAACTTCCGTTTGAATCGCAAAATATTCCCTATATTTATTTCACTTTCTGTCTGTCTGGCGATTTTCTGGGTGGAGTTAACTCGAG
>JAODUK010028112.1:0-23626 GCA_027564635.1 Typhlichthys eigenmanni
TAAATACTATATTGTCAAAAAAAAAACTTTATTTTAGGAAGGTGACGACATTGAAACAAACAACAACCCCTTCAACTTCTCCTCCCATTGCGGATGTATTTGCAGGAGTTGGGGAGGTTAGTATCTCACGGCATTTTCGGGGGGTTTTCACACCAGAACAGTTTAGTTCGGTTAAATTGAACTTGGGTTTGTTTTTTTCCTATTTGGTGCGTTTCATTCGGCAGATGCGAACACTGTAATCACACTCTAGTGTGGACCAGAACAACATTTCCCAACTGACTCTGGAGAAGTTTGTATGTGGCGGGAACATAATCCAACCTGTTCCAGAGTGAACATTCTCACATGGCTCGTTGTAACACATTTAGCTGTAGGTGTGCTTGGATTCTTTGTCTGTGTGAACAGAAAGCAACCCAAGGGGAAAATGCTTCACATTAACTGAGCTGGACCAGAGCAAACAAACTACAGTCTACAGTAGGTGTGCAAATGTCATGAATCCTCAATATATAAGAAATACACCAGTCAGGCCACCGTCGATTCCTGATGTATTTGTCATATCGCCCAACCCTGGCCCAGACTGACTCAGCCTCCTCGCCCATGAAGTGTGTGCTGTGATGTGTCACCTAATGTGGGGAGGGAGTGGACACTCCCAAATTGAGTAGTCGACTACGTGGAAGACACATTTTGCCTTGTGTGTGTGTGTGTGTGTGTGTGTCCACAAGGATTTAATTTAGCTCAAGGTATACACGGGGCATGTGGGGTAAGGAAGCACCATAAGAGGCTATCCTCCCTTGGAGGTAGAAGAGATAATCGGAGGGAGAATAACCTGACCAGTTACTGTGCAGCCCATATTCCTGTGGTGTAAAGGGCGTTTATCTCACCCTGCTGTTGTCAGCAAATAGCTTCTCTGGAGTCATGTGAGGCTTTTAACAGCAGGACCCAGCGTGAAAGCCCCATTTGATTACTACAGGGGAAGCGCCGTCCTATTTCAGTGGCACTCGATCTCCCTGTATTCTGTATCATCTCGAACATTTGTGTGTGTTCACCCATGGCTGCCGAGCATGTGGCAGAGCGTATGAGAGAGCCCGTATGGATGACACAGGCTGTGGAAGACAAGAATAGCAATGCACTCTACGGCCGCCTCTACGGCGTATCTGCAGCCCTGAGTGGCCTTTCATTACACAGCATGCTGAGGAGGAGGGGTGTTTTCAAGGCTTTGTGTGGGAGGCTGTGTCGACAGAAGACAGCGTCACGGTGGAGCCACAGCTGTTTTGTAGGCCAGTTGATCTGTTTCGTATATCAACCACACAGCGTCATGACTCAGGACCCTGCCGAGCTCTCATTGGCCCGGGAGATCCTCAAATAGCGGCGCAGGGTTTACAGCGGAATGTTTTACTGTTAGAGTGTAATTGTAAGATGATGTTATTTGGTCTGGTTTTACTGTAATCCAGTTCATGTCTTGCCTTTTCATCTGACTTCCTAAACAGCGTACTGTATGTCAGCCGGTGTGAAACTAGAGCAGTGTAGGGAAGTGGTCAATGTTGGGTTATTTGGTTTTGATATGGTATATTGCAGTAATCTTCTGCACTGAAGAACATTTTCTCCACTGAGTGAATGTAAAGTTTGTCTCCATTTGTCTTCACTGGGATTTTCTCTGCACCAACCACCACCATTTATTTTAGATGAATTGTTTTGAGGTCTTGTGAAGAGGATAGGATTTAATAAATGTTATGATCAATGAATATTACGTCTATTGTTAAGGAACATAATCGTACGTATGCACACATAGAGATGATACAAGATGATCTGACAGGAATATTCATCTGAATATGGAACCAGATGATACAAGATGTGGTTGTAGAGTGGGTAAGATTGGGGTGTGCTGAGCATGCTAGACAGCTCTTCAAAGATCAGCACATTGGTGACATTAGAATGGGTTATCTGTCCATTGAGTGGGGGCAGCAGCGTCAGGCTGACAGGCATATAGCCACTTTTGAAATCTGCCAAGTGATCCCCGTCCACAGCGCTGCGCTCGGGCAGACTGTAAGCCTGAGACAGCAGGCTGCTGAAGACAAGGGCATGTTCAGCAGACACGCTACAGCAAATATTCAAAGGACAGATCTGTATGAAGACATCTGCTATGTATTTTGAAGGCGGGCATTTTGTCCCGTTACCTTGCCGCGAGCGTGCCACACAGCATTTCCGTGTGACATCACGTAGACATGCAGGGGAGTTTGTTTTCTCTGAGCGCTCACGGTGTCCCTGTCGTCTTCCTAGCTGCTGTTAACATTATGAAGACATTCACTGCACGCGATGAATGTGCGGAGTGGAGTTTGTGGGCCCATGGGATCACTGAGCCCAGTCTAGCAAGAAAAGTGCCGAAATATCTTTTATTAATTCAGTCCCTAATGTGGTAGAGCTGGCAGTATTTGTCAGTTGGCGGTGTTTCTCGAGCATGCAGACCAAGAAGAGAGATACCCCAGCCAGGCTTGCCTGTCACTCACTCAATCCCCGATCATTGATGCTGGACAATAATATCCCATATAGAAATTGGAAGCTAAGCCACTAATTAATCACATTAGGCTACAGTGTGGATTTTGCCAAAACGGGTAGCTCTACTGCCAGCTATCCTTTGGCAGCACTGTAATTAAATTATATTAAAGCCAGAATACTGCGCTTTTTAAGTTGTGTCGAATGAAGTGTCTCAGTGGTCCTGTGTGATCTGAACAATGTCGACGCGCCGCTGATTAAATTACGCTTAGAAAGCGGAGCCGTGCGCTTTGTTGGTTCCTTTTGAGGTTATTAAAGGCTGCGTTACTGCCTTGCTGCAGGATTTCATTCCTATTTGATAGACTAAAATGCCTGTGGCCCATTTTCTGCTAATGCACTCTGGGGTACTTGAGACCTATTGTCTTGTATACGGAGAACCTGTTGAGTTACACAGCACTTCTGTTCTAATCAGACCACTTCCATTCTTCTGCGTTTTATGGCAAATATCTGTGTGTGTGAGACCCACCCCAAGAAAACAATTACGCTGCCTGTCTGCGCCAGGTGAGGGAAAACCCTTAAAACATTTCCGCTGTGCCATGTTTTTTTTTCTCCCACTAACAGCTGCTAGTGTCTAAACACATTAGTTAGCATGCCCGCTTCCTTTGCTGTATTGTGAGGCTGATGTGAGCCGCCAGGCGTACGCGGTTAGCTGTTGAAACATGCAAGAGGCTGGCTGATGGAAGAGATGCGCATTCTAAACAGACTGCGTTATTAGTAACACAGCTGGAAGCTCGCATGCCCTCTCATTTGTAGAGGTGCAATGGAAGCGCAAACAACAGCACAATCTCCTCGGCACCAGTGATGTAATCGCTGGCAAGACGCGACTTCTCGTCTCATCGAAATCTACGATCTCCTTATTTACATTTATTGTATTACGTAAAAGTAGGTCATTTGGCAGGCACTTTTATGCAATGTGATTTACAGGATACTTTGCCCAGGTGTGGCCCATATCGGGGCTCACGCCCAGTGTATTTCAGAGTCCACATACTGCTAACCTATCCATTTTATAACCATTTATAATGGATTAAAATGAAATGTTTTTGTTGTTGTACAATATTACATTGCTTTTACACTACCACAAGTGTAATGTTATGCATCTCTGTAGTTTAATTGTGTGACGTGTATAACATATTAGTACAATAGTACATGGTCCTCTGTGCATTGTACCTGACTGTTGCACTTTGAAAACTGGTTTTCCTTGTACCATATTGTTATTGTTGTTATTTCGTTTTACTGTGTCAGTTGTTGATAAGAATCTGCCCCCTGCCACTATAAAACACTTATTGCACATTTATTGTACTTGGTGAGTGAGATAGTTCTGAGTTACTGGCTGCGTGTCAGTGTTTAGACTGGCTCTGATCGGCTGTTGAGAGCCAGTGAGCTATGTGGACAAACAGTAGAGTCTCTGATTAATAAGGGGTGAATGGCAGTGTTCAGGCCTATTTCAGAGCTCATTAACCTGCCAGCTGCCCCTGTGCTAAACACAAAGATGGGTGTAGACTGTGTTGTGGTGCATGTAGATCTGCAGTGAGACTTTAACATGACACAACCAACAGAGTTTCTGCATGGAGTAGGGTTGGTGCACTACAGAATGTTAACACCGACATAGTCACCATCCTAGAGCTTAGTTACTGTACTTTTTATGGCTTGTGAAAATCAATGTTGGGCTCATTTCGAATGGCTATGCAGGCTACTGACATAATACATTTA
The DNA here is from genome assembly GCA_027564635.1 of Typhlichthys eigenmanni. Taxonomy (NCBI): domain Eukaryota; kingdom Metazoa; phylum Chordata; class Actinopteri; order Percopsiformes; family Amblyopsidae; genus Typhlichthys; species Typhlichthys eigenmanni. Next base: position 4,258 of record JAODUK010028112.1, read on the forward strand.
ACATTGATTGACCTGGTGGTTTGCTCATGTCATTGACTGTATACCATGTAAATGTATAATCCATACAATATAATGTATGCCATAATAATACTTATGGCAATAGGGCAATGGTTAGTTTAATATATCAATATAATATATTTCAGTTATGACTTCACATTTAACATATGCCACACATTTATTTAATTATTTACAGAGATTAAGAAGGGGGTCCTACACTTTTTTTTATCCCAAACTTACATTCTTCCAAAAATGTAAATGTCAGAAAATATACGTTAACATAAATACAACCTGTGCTATAAATATAGAAATCTGTCAAAAATAATTGTAATGGCTTAGTTAGTGGCCTACTTTTATACATAACTCAATAGGTTGCGCTACACATTATTTTTGGCACGGCACCTAAATCTTTTACACCATATGTGATAGTGGTGTAAAGGTTCACGCACGTGAACCGTGGTTTAGTTTAAAAGTTTGTACATTGTGTGAGTATATTTTTTATTGTGGCAGTTACGTTTTAATTTAATGGTTCCCTAAATCTCCAGTTGCAGTTAAGACGTTAATCGCTTAATGATGTTTTCACGTGATCAAGGCATGTTGAATCCAATAAACCAATAAAACCAGGCGACTCGGGTGGAAAAAAAGCAAAGAAAATAGAGGCTGAGGCAAGAGGGCTGAATGCAGAGCGTAAATACAGGTATAGCTAAAGTGGCAGCGTTTTCAGCTGTTTTTTTCCTCCCCTTCATCTTCACCTGGCGACCATTCATAATAAAGCTACAATGTTTTTTGTACTAAATATATGTTAATATTTGAGGTGTGAAGTTTGTTACAATCTATGATAATGATCACTAATTAATTATGGTTATTAAATGGTTGGTCTAAGCTGACATTATATAAAGGATGTATATACAATATTCTAAACATTAATGTAGCAGCAAACAACTATTTTCTATGTAAGATATAGTATAACTAAAGTGCGAGATATAATAGAGACATCACACTCCCTCTGTGTGTGTATTGTTATACCAGCTCCTCTGTTTTGATGTGTGTGTTGATGTGTGTGTGTGTGTGTGGCCCACAAAGCATGCTGGTGCTCTAAGTGTGACATCTAGAGTCAGGAAGTCATAGTCACATTAGGTAATACATGGAAAGCAACAGTTACATCAGTATGCTTAAATATATGCAGTCTGCTGATCTGAAAAATGACCCGATCCGTGGCTCAAAACCGCGACACGATCCGAACCATGAGTTTTGTGATCTGTTGCACCACTAATATGTGATTCCTGTGCTATATATTATTTTCTCACAATTTTATTTTTCATTTAGAGTGATGTAGATGATAGTAGTGATTTTTCTGATTCGTGCTTGACCTGACCTTACCTTTAACTTTAATTGATGTGTACAGTACTTTGGTCAACATTTGCTGTTTGTAAATGTGCTTGATAAATAAAATGACTTTACTTGACTTAACTCAACTTGTAATCAAAACTATAGTGCTAAATGGAAACAGGTACAGGAAGAAAACAGTTCCTTTTGCGGTGTCAAAGCAAACAAGTGCACAAATAACGCAGAATGCTTCACTTGTTGCATGCTATCATTACTAATTTCTCTATTAAGTCTCCATGACTTGGAATCACATGCTTGACCCTGGAAGGCGAATTGCTGATAAGTACTACTTAACATATTCAGTTCCGTTTGAACGGGGTAATTATATTCTTCCCGAGACGTTTCTTCCCCTCCTCCATATTTCCCTTCTCTGTGTTTCTGTTGGGCTAGTTTAAGCACCCACATTGAGCTCTAACAAGGCCTCTTTTGTCCCCGCTAAAGCTTATATGCAGCGCTCATAAATGCAGGATAAGAGCTTGGCCTGCAGGGGCACACAGCGCTGCCCCGGGGGCATCTTATCACTCTGCTGGCAATCACAAATACCCACAGAGATAGATAGACTTCTCACTGCTCTCTGAGGGGAGTCGTCCATCCCAGAAAGATGGCTTTTCTATGGCTGCACATGCTCTGACTGACAGATTGGCTCACATTCAAGCATATAATATAGACAGAAAGCAAGAGCTATTGACAGACAGATGTCTGCCGTCCACACAGTGAGAAGTGTTTTGTATCTCTCGGCAGCGTGTGCTGATTGACAGATTGCCCGATAAAATGGATGGGAAGGCCGACGGAAAGGCCAACGTATGCACGCAGGCAAAGACGTATATGCGAACGTGCCGCACATGCACTCAGCCGCACAGTGTGACCGCATTCTTCCCATATTTTCCTTGGAGCCAAATAACGGAGCGAGTTGTCTCACTCCAGACCTGCAGTTTCACGCACGTCCTTCAGCTAAGCACACATACCAGAGGGAGTCTCCTGACCGCTCATTTTTACTAGCCGGCTGTGCTGTGCTGACAAAGGGACCTTGGTGCCACACACAACATGGACATTCATGTGGACTGACGGCAGCAGGACCAGTCTAAAAGTAAACTGCCATAGTGGTGGTTGCCAACAGCTACTATTGTACAGCAGTGGTTAGCGCTGAGACGGGCTGGCTACAAGCTGTCAAACCTTTCACCACACAGTGTGTAGAGAACGCACTGAGCTTATAGCCGTTTGCCCACCATATTGTCTTGTGTGTGAGGTGTGAGGAATCATGTACTGTAGGAACAATGCCGATAGCCTGCATTGTGAGGCTGCACATAACTGCAAAATATGTGCGGTTTTGCAAACTTGGAAGTCTGACCAAATAAATAAAAAAAAGAAATTATAGTACTAAAATAGTTTAAAATATACACTTGATCACACATATGCAGTATATCTCACTTCAAGTACTGTTGAGATATTCAACAAAACCTTTCCATAAAACAAAACAATTGAAGCATAGTAAGCCTATATTACACACAAATATTCTGTCTATTGTATGATCTCTGTTCCACTAACTGTGCTATTACAGCACAGAGGTGGTAACTGGCAACTGCCTTAACTGTCACTTTAATTAAAAGGGCTTTATGATTTCACACTCTCATGCACACTGCAAGACAAACACATGCCAAGCTGTCGTTCCAAACAGATGGAAGACTGTGAAATGCCAACTACTAACTACTAAAAACTATGACATTGGCCGATACCTCATGCAATGTTGTTATTTTATCACTCCTCATGTACAATGTAACATTATGCTGATGTCTTGTTGGACGGATAGCTAATATAAATACCACTTATTGTGTACATGCTGCTAATATTGTTTGACTTGCAATAGTTCTTGGAAAAAGCATAATGTGCAGTAGCAACAGTATCAAGCCTCATGCTGTACCTAACATTCTTTTACCATAATGGAGCTGAAGGCAGGATTTTAGAGCTTTACATTTAATGTAATTAGTTAGAAATCAGCTATCACCAAGTCAAATGCTGACAACCTTCATATTTAGCCTCCAAATGTAAGTCAGTTTAGATTCAGTTCGCTCTAAGATTTATGACCAATCAGGGCTTTTTCCCTGATTGGTCGGTTGAGTCTACCTTGCCTGTTAATCTTGCCACAAATCTACAAAATCTTACTTTCTTTCGTTCTTTTTTCTTTAGCTCTTGTTGCAATATGCAACATTCCAAATCTACCTACAGCAGCTTTGATCTTACACTGGTTGCATGCATCCAAGCAAATGTTTTTGCTTATGTTTTCAAAAGATTTTTCTCTACTTTGGTTTGCACATGGATTGCCGGTGGATTAACAAAGCGGGTTTGCTCCTCTGTGTACAAAAGCCTTATAAAGCAGCAGGTAACGGCTAACTACTTTTTTTTTCTTTCGTATCCATGGTGCCAGAGAAATGAGCTAACTGGTAAACCTACTTTTAACATCAGCGTGATTAATTAACAAAATAATATAATTTAATTTACCAAATGCACAGGATATAAGGCTATTCTTGAATGCAGTACGTTGGGGTAACCAAATAGATCAGTTCATAAGGAAGTAGCTGAAGTGTCAGCAATGCGCACGCCATGAAAATCAACATATAGTATTACATATTTTTTGTATGTAATAATAGATTGAATGCTTCACTTCTGCATTCAAATATCCAATGGATGTTGTGCAGTTGAGTATTTTAAGTAACATTATGACATTTTATATGAGGCTAGCTGAACATTGGTTTATTTTTTGTCAGTTTGTTTGCTATTTGAAACTGCTATGCTCTGAAGTTTGTTTTGTTATGTTCTTTGCTTTGCTCAGTGTTTAGATTGTGGTATTCCCTATGTGGTCACTGTACCGAATCGCCCACCTCCAGGACTTCATCTGATAAAGAGATCCCCATCTACTTCATGTGGTAGTGAAATGACATGGTGCTAGTGTCATGTAATTATATAAGCTCTCTGTGTGCTGTATGATAAATGTGTAGCACTTACTGCCGGGGGGGGGGGCAGATGGGCTGTTATTATGCTGTCAATGATTCAGGCAGCGCAGACAAGTCATTTGTCTCCGTATTGTAATGAGTCAATGTCTCGAAACAGTAATTACCTTTTGACTGGTTGACAAATGACAGGAACACTACCACACCAGTGTATACACACACAAGCCCACGATTGTTCGCGCGCGTATGGTGGCAGGGCAGGGCGCTACTCGCATTCAGCTGTTTTTCTGTGGCGCTGTTGATGGAGCAGGGGGTCGTGTTGACCTTTGACCTCTGCTGTCAAATCAGTGTGTCTGTCACATGCCGGATCAGGCCTCATTATGTGCGTAGCGGTCACAGCAAAGGACCGTTATCCCCCGTGGAACGATAGATAGCTCTGTAGCCACTTCGGAGAGACAAGATGTCCGGCTCTCAACACCTCACTGTGAGTGACACCCAGAGGAGACACAATGCATCATCCCTCCGTGAAAACGGAGATGCATCTGGAGGCTAAAGAGTTTGCCTAAAAGATAGTCTAGAGAGGTGCAGTGCTTTCACTGGGAATAAATGTCAATGAATGCCAGCCTCTTACAACCCTGTCAAATAATGGGGAGGGAGGTTAAGTTGTGTTTAAGGGGAGCTGGGTGTTGTTTGAGTATTACTGAAAAAGGCAGGGATGGCATACTGTATGTTTGAATCCATAACTATAAAGGCTTGTTCAGTTTTATTTGTACGTGCTGTCAACCATCCACGCTAAGATCTTAAAAATGGAATCGCATACATTATTTGTTATGTCAGCTAAGTTGTCGAGGATAAAGTCAAGCATGTTGTTGAACATCAAGGGCTACAGTACATTGTGGGCTCTCCCTCGACAGGTGCTTTCATGCACAGCAATGCTCCTAGGATAACCTTCAAGGTTAACGCACTGCATTGCTGAAATTGCTACACTGCTGCTGGCCAAATGTATTAATGGTAGAAACATATTGACATTTACATACTCCCTTACGACGGTATACATTTCCTTTCCTGTGTGCACTGAGTGCAGTCGCATGAGCCAAGTCCCACCCATCTGCTTCTCCAAGCAGACTGGAAAACAAACACAAAGTATGATTTATGATTGATGATGATTTACCATTCGACAAGGGGTGCGCAAAGGAAGTGGTTACATATGGGGGATGGCTTGTCTTGCTTGTCGCTAGAAGGGTGCATTGGAGCCTAGCGCTAACTCAGCTCCACCTGTGTAGCTGTGACGTGGAATGGGACCCCACCAGGTTTTAGCTAAGGTGTAGGGTAGGCAACTCAAGTGTGGTAGCATACGCAGATCGCTCTGACATAATGATGCCTGTGGAATCACTCTGCTGGATATTAATGGGTAGAAATTAAAGTGGTACTTTGCCGAAATATGGGGATTGGAACGGCAGCAAGGGTTTTTATTAGGGATGCACCGGTTGACTGGCAGGAGTTCAGATTCTGACAATTTCCACTCAAATATGAGGTCATTTGAAGCCCGATTTTCCTTTCGAATGATACGGTAATGGTACGGAAATCCGATCTTTGTTGTCAATTAAATGTCAAGTCTCCATTCTTTTAGCCATTTCTTGATTTCATGCGTTTACCTGGATAACAATGTTATCTTAAATTATTGAATAATATACTGTATACCTCTCTCTCTCTCTCTCTCTCTCTCTCTCTCTCTGTCTCTCTCGCTGTCTTTTTCTATATATATTAGTATAGTATATAAAGTATAAAATTGGTATCGGTTGATTTTGTGGATTGAAAATTGGCTATTGACATATTAATTTAAAGAAAATAAAAAATATGAGTATATGAGTGAAGGATCTTGAGAGAGACTTATTGGAAGAGGTTAGGGCTGCTCGATTATGGGGAAAATCATAATCACGATTATTTTGGTCAATACTGAAATCACGATTATTTAACACGATTAATAGTATGCTGATTCTCTCCCTCCAGCTTAACTCACGCTGATTTTTAAATGCCACTAGATACCACAAACAGGAGTTAGCAGAATTTTAAAATGTTTTATTTTTTAGCAACATACTGTAATTGTAGGTGTACCTGATTAAATCTAAAGCAGATTGGTTGCCAATATTGCTGTGGGGTTGAAAGTTCACAAATGCTTCCACAAGCATGAAAAACGTAAAGTAAACAAATACACCAATTGTCAATTTCAGAGAATATCAACTTACTGTCTGCTGTCCTGTGTTCATAATGCTTAAATAATCTACACAGCCCCGGCTCTGTAAATGGGAACAACACAACACCTTTCTAGCCTTGGAAGCCATTTCAAGGTTGTTTTCGTTAGGAGCCGAAATCAAATCGCGATCATATTTTGATGAATTGCACAGCCCTAGAAGAGGATAGCAGCCTGCACACTAAAATGTATCACTTAATTATACACAATAAATTATCACTCTACTGGACGTGTTTATGACATTATTTTTACAGTGGCTGCGAAAAACTTTGTTCTGCAAAGACCCACAAATCTGGGTCAGGCTTTGGCCAGGCTTGCATTGGCAGGCGCAGTCACTGTGGCTGCCAGTTTTTTTCCCAGTGAAAACACACTGACTATCACATTGACCACACTCTGCAGCGACCCATCACTCTGATACTTAAAGCTATTGTAGGTAGGACTGGACAGCTGCAACACGAGCAAGCTGAAAACATGGAAAGAGAGCAAGATTGCACTGTAAATCAACAACACAAAAATGCACCTTCTCTGCTTTCTACGTCTGGAGCCTGTCAGTCATTGTAAAGCACATTTACGAAACTGTTTGTTAGCTGTGTGTGCACATTCATATGATTGACAGGCAAGGTAGTTTAGCCGGACCAATCAGGAAAAAGAGGACCTGATTGGTTAGAACCTTTGGGTATCTGTCAAATAATATGGAATATATGAAGGTTCATCAACCAGAGCAGTTATTCTCACAGAGCATTTCACTAACTTATAGCTGTATATTCTATGACATTTCAAACAAATTATAATACAGTTCTAGCTTTAAAACCCTATAACCTCATTAATGTTTTTCAATAACCAATATTTGGCTTTTTAAGTTATTTAGACTTAGATGATTAGTGCCTGCTGTAGTTTCATTTTAGGATTAACCTATTTATCAGACCATGTAACCCTGACTCCAGTTGGTACCTATCTACTTTGTTTTTCAACAACATACGGAGGAACAAGAGATGAAACGAAAAGGGTGACATATTATATACTATATAACTTGTTATTTTTTACTGCCAGCCACTATATTATGTCAAATAATAGCCTATTTGTACTGTACAGTACCGGTAGCCTGCGTATCAACTGTCATATCCATTGCTTCTGCCATTTCATGAAGAAAGTCTGGAAACACGTCACAACTCGTGAACTCTTCTCGTGAAAATGGTAAACACAACCCCATTTGAACGCACCAAATGTTTGCATGATGTACCAAGTTGAAAAAGAAAATGGATATCATTCTTTTTTAAATGCATACTAGTTTCACATTATATAAGCCTACAGTATTTTTATTTTATTTATTTATTTGCAGGTCTGAGCTTTTTTAAAATAATAAAACTATAATAATAATGAAGTAGGCCTGATTAGTAACTGTCTCTTAGTTTTGCATTCGTCTCCATTTTACACTAACAAAGCAGCATCCATTTAGCAGGACAGAATCTTATTTATAATATATAGCATAATATGTAGCATTCTCTTTTCAGTGAGATTACAAATATTATGCCACCACATTTAGTTTTAAACAAGAAAAGATGCCGCTCAAATGTAGTAATGTCAAAATATTGGCTGTGTGATCACGCTGCATCAAATCTGTGGTGCATGCACACATACTGTGTAGCATGTAGTAGCATGAAGTGGGACAGATGTGTAGTCTGATCGATTAACCAAACAAGCTAGCTAACAAAAACACATGGAAAACAGAACAGTTTAGGAATAACCAGATCCTCGGGCTTATTATTCTATGAACGTTATGTTAAATTAAATTCCCTACCTTAGATTTATTGATTATGTCATTGTGTGGCAAGTTTCTCGAAAGTCCAATTTTTCAAAGAAGTTCTCAAAACAATCTTTCCTCTGCACGATATCTGAGAGGAAAAGTTCCAGTGTCTGTATCGGCACAACTGGCTATATTTACACTGATCGGTGCAAACGTGAAGCCCAAATAAAACCAAGCCCTCCAACCGTAGTAGGCTACAAATTTAAGCTTCCAGCTGTCAAGTCAAAGATGTATCCATATGTGGAGAAAACTTAATGTGTAAGTTTCGCTTACAAACTGCATCAGAGCCGCCGGCCGCTTAACTCACATCACTGCACCGCAACGAGGGGCGTTGTCTCAATAGTTCTCAATATCGAATTCGATTGGAATGCCTCGCTTGGTAAGCTCAGTTAATGGGTCGCGGGTTAATAATCACTCAATACACTGTACAGCGTTCCGTAACACCTCTAGCATCGAACAATATGCATTATAGCTGTTGTTTCAGCTGTGCTACGGTATGGCGGTATGTGAAATGTTCACGCCATACGGGGAATGAAATCCAGTAGACCAGATGAAACTATACGGCCCAGCCCTACCGGAAGGTAAACCACATGACCACTATAACAGCCCATAAAAAAGCCAGTAATAAAGCCAGTAATAAAGATAGTAATAAAGTCAGTACAGTATGACTAACTTGAAAATAATGTAATATTAAAGTAGCTACTAGTGATATAGTCACATACTGTAGGCCTAGATTTGGTATGTGATTGACAATCAGTTACAGCTATGTAAGAACTCAGTAAACAGATTAAAATGCCATTTTGATTGTATTTTAAGAAGTAATTTAGCAGACTATACTATAGTAAAGGGAGAGGTGTTTTTGTTTTGATCCTGTTCAAATATCAACAGAATGACCTGTAATACATGTTTTGAAAACAGTGCACAATTTGCATACACTGTGTGTGCAAACATAAATGTATATATTTCTCTATTTAAAGTAAGGCTACAATTTGAAAGTCTTACTCGTCAACCGTTCTGTGAGTTATCTTTATCTTTTTAAGCTTGACTACATATTACTTACTTACACTTGCTTACTCTTCAGAGTACTGTAGGTTTAGCTGTCACTTGGAAAGACGTCTTAACACCATGTCAACTCTCTCGACACAGCTGGCAAGAGGCAGGGATTTGCCACTTCACCTTTGGCTAGGAAGACTCTGATGCACTCCTCTGTTCACATACAACTGCCTAGTAACCCTCCTCCAGTCTCCCTCTCTTCTCCCTCATATCTCCCTCGTGTCTTTGCGAGGAGCACCGTCTCTCAATAGAAAGTGGCCTTGAGGCCCGCACTGACTGGGGGCAATTGTCCGTAGAGGCTATTCACTTGCTGTACAGGGGCCGTACCTTGTTAATGTTTTATGTAGTTCCTACTGTGGCTAGTCAGCCATTTTTCAGTCCATCACATGTTAACCAGCAGGTGAGCAAAATCTCCATTCTTGCTTATAGTCGCCTTTCTTTTCTTTGTGCTAGCCTATTGCTTTCTCCTTTGCGACAGGCTAGAAAGACTCCCTACTATGTTTTCATCATAATGGTGAGGAGCAATGCCATTCTAGCAAAAAGCTGCAGAACGGATCACGGTTAGCCCCCTTTCTTATTTCTCTCTTCATTTTCACAGGGGGAGACTCCTGTAATGAATCGCTACCTGCTGACAAACCCACGTTCCCTTTACACAGTACTGCCGGGGTTAATCAGCTCGTCAGCACCTGTTCCGTTGGTCCAATTTGCAGGGCCACAAAGGTGACTTTGACTAGTCTTCTAATACAGCAGCAGTTGCCAGTGGGTTGATGAAATGTAAACATGTTTCACATGAGTAAATAATCCAGCCCAGTGTTGCCACGGGAATATCAGAAGCTGCCACCGGGCCGAGCAGAGGTTGACACGTGGAGGTAACATCTCCGTTTGTTAAACCAGACGGCTTGTTTGTTTGTAGCCCTCGTGCTAAGCGCTATAGCCGCCTGCTCACACTCTGGCGGTGGTGTTTGATGTGTCTCTCACTGCTGCCTCTGCGACGTTTGTGCTGACATTTGACCGGAGTGCTTCTGTAATGTGTTTTTCTCCTCTGGCTGCCTGTGTGAGCTGTATAAACATGTCCTTCCTCGACGGGAGGCCAATGGATCACTCCGCGTTACAAGAGAGGGAGGGAGGGAGGGAGGGAGCGAGACCAGAGCCCCTGCTCCTGTTCGATCCTGTTGAGTGGATACACTCGACACACACACCCTGTCCACAGCAGGTGGGCTACCTGGAAAATCGGCTTGGACAGGGTCATCTGTGTCCGATACTGTACAGTAGCTGCCCTGCATGTCAGAGCTCTCTCCCTGCTCTCCTGTACAGCTCCCTTCACACTTGGTCGAGCAGCTTTGTCCCATGTCTGCCCATGATGGGAAAACCATTCGCTGTCTTGTCGAGGTGTCGCTGCCCACAGCGCCCGCGGCGCCACGGCTCAGAGCACCGACGTCGGCATATCGGGCACGCCGCAAGGGCTGACACACCCTCTTCAATGTTGATGAGGTCATCCCGGGGCGGTCAGAGCTCTGGTACCTCGCGCCATGCTAGCGGGCATCGACACAGGTCCTTTTAGAAGCCCCGCTGAGTGACTGACTGTGTGTGTGGGCATGACGTAACAGTTCCAGTGGTAGACACTTTGGCATGGTTACCGTACCTGGCTTACACACACAATTCATTACTGTAATGCTAATAGCATTGTAATTGAAAGATACAGTAGGTGGCCTAATGAATATACACTTGACAGTGAAGGGTTAATGGACTGCATTTATATAGCTCTTTTATCCAAAGTGCTTTACATTATTTTGCCTCACATTTATCCATTCACGCACATTCATACACCGATGCTGCCATGCAAGGTTCAACGGGGGGTTAAGGGGGGGTTAGGGGGTTAGGCTTCTTGCTCAAGGGGTTTGAACCCACAACCATCCGGCTGGGAGCCCAACGCCCAGACCACTAGACCATCCATATGAAGTACACTGACACCACTCATCACTAATTCTTCATACCTTGTTTAGTTTTGGGTAAATGGAATACATTTTACTGTATGGATATGATACATAGGGTGACTTGGGAATAGACGACTATGCGTCGAGCTGTGATATATGGCCATACGTGGCTACAGAATGCTATTACTTGGCTCTGAGGAGTGAGTTGTCACCTGGCTGTAGTGTCAGCCTTGAGTGTGGTCTGTATGCAGAAGATATCACTCACACTTCTTCTCTTCTCTCATGACATGACCTGCATACATCTGTCTTTCTCCCAATGGTCAGGTGCCAAGGCCTCTGTTGGGCATAATAGATATCTCTCTCTCTCTCTCTCTCTCTCTCTCTCTCTCTCTCTCTCTCTCTCTCTCTCTCTCTCTCTCTCTCTTGGCCACCACCTCAAATTATGAAAATACTTAGATCAGGAATTATACGTCCGTCTGTCCATCACTCGCTCAATCACTTACACATTATAGTTGGTCAAGGTAGTTGTAGTATAGTTGGTCAAGACATTCAGACATTATGCAACAGCATCTCACACTAACTTCATGCTCTGCAGATTGTTCTGGGGTTCAGGCTGAAGGAGCACCAGCATCTTCCACACTTACTGTATATTACCAATGGGTCCAGTGGACCCGAACACCATGTGTAATGTAAATGTGTAGGGGGTGTGTGTGCAGTGTGAGGTTATTTACAATGTCATATAGTATATAATTCTTCACAGAAAATTAGCCAAAGCCAAGAAGCCTGGTGTTGAAATCATACCATTAATATTTTGGTTAACATTGAAAACGGGTCCCACAGACCTGAACACCATACAAGGGTTAAACAATGTCTTGAAGCAATAGTTTATATTTCACTCTTTACATGTTGGAGAATGGGTTGCTATATGGATTCTCTCCTGTGCCCACAGTGTAGGCCATAATGAGGTCATTGGCGTGTGTAAGGTGGGCAATGATGCAGAAAGCCTTGGTCGAGACCACTGGAGTGAAATGCTCACGTACCCGCGAAAGCCTGTCGCTCACTGGCATCCTCTGGTTGAGGTAAGTACTGAGAGAAATGAGAGAGAAAGAGATATTTGTCGGTCTCTGAATGAAAAAGTGACCAAAATCTAATACATTTGCAGTTAAAAAATCACTTTTTATTGACCTGCTGTGTATGGGAGTGTAGAATGTATGTGGAGAGAATTATGAACAGGTATTTCTTAAGAAAGGGAAAGAAGGAAGGGAGTTTAAACATAGCATCCATATGACCTGCTGGGCACTCATTTATACACTAATGACTTTATTATGCGCACTTCAAAGATATCTGTCTGCAGGAGAGATGTGGAAGGGTTATTTTGTGGGAGGGTTAGGCTGGCTGACTGCTCAGACACACAAGCAAACTGAATATGAAGACAAATAGAACATCAAACTCGTTATTTAAAAAACCCTATTCATAAAGTTTGACCTTAAACTTTTCAATAGAGAAACAGAAGAAGGCATTTATCCTGTTCCCCATTAATTTGGATTTCAAGGTTTTTACACTTTCCAATAGCAGTGCAATGCAATCATATGTGCACAGATTTACACTTACTGTAGCCTACAGTAAAGGGTAATTTCTGCAAACTTTTAGATAGACCTCTTTTTCTCTTTTTCAACATGTGGAAATCATTTGTAACCAGAATCGAAATAAGTACATCAGAATTTGAGAAAATACATCCATTTCAATATTAAGTATTTGAAAAAGATACATTTTAGGTGAGTTACTGTAGAGATTGTGGTCAGAATATAAACCTGCTATGTGAGCATAGGCTCTCTTTTAGAACATCGGATAACAGTTTTGTGATCCAATTGCCTCTAGTATTTGTATATGAGGATTAGCAAATTATGATACAATATGTTATAAACACAACTATGTGTTGTTCGTTCTGCTTGTTTTTTCTCTATAGTATCAGGGGACCACAGGCAGTCAGGGAGGGTCCTGTAATTCCCTGAAGACACAACCCTCTCCCTAGCCTTGACCAATAGTTGACCAACATAGGAGCACTTACCGTCTCTTGAAGCCTCAGTGAAAGCTTTGGACAACTACTACAAAGCTTGCAAGGTCCTCAAAACTGGAATGTGACAAAAAGGATGGCTGTAAGAGACCCACAATTTCCTTAGCTCTGTTTCTATAAGAGCTTTGCATGGAAGGCTGGGTTGGTTCTGTTGCATGTTGAGTGACCACAAAATATGTTTTCTTTTCTAAAGTGTTCCCTTAAAAAAAATCGACATTAGGCAAACAGCAAAGACATTTTAAATGTTTGTCCTAAGCCAGGGTTTGTAGTTATTGTTTTTATGTACAGTATTGCTACTTGTTTTAAATGGGGTGTGTCTGTATTGCACTGTGTGTACTTTACAACCAGTTGAACTGCCATATATTTTATTAATTTGGTGGTGAACTGGTGCATGAGGTTCTGATTTGGTGGGATATCTTCTTTGTTTGTTTCTGTTTTGGAAATATATTGTGAAGTTCTGTCAGTTAAACATGACGTGCAGTGGCAGTCCATTTCTAGACTATCTGTAGATGAAGAATTCAAAATATTTCTCAAAGTGGTACTGGTGAGTGCACCACTGTCTGATGCACAATCAGGTTTTTTTATTTTTTATGTGACTGAATTTCTAGCTTTTGTTTTTAGAAATAATAATATTAAAAAGATGAGTGCCCCCCCTGTGGTGGAGAGGGCAAAAATATTGTGCTGGAAATGCAGTAATGTTTTTGTGAAGGAACAAAATGTAAGAAAATTAAATTAACATTGTTGGAAAACATTAATACGGTGGATTGAACGAGTTTAATTTCTTTCATATAACTTGCTTTCTTATGCTACAATTTAAATGAATATGACAGCCTCAAGTGGCCAACTGTACAATGACAAGTGACAATTGCTGCATGTGTCTGTGCAGATTACAAATGCCTGTAGGCACATTACTTAAACATACCCTTGCTTTAAAAAAACTGCATTTGCATATGTAAGATACATAGTTTACTGTAGTGGCTCAAATGGTATAATGTTATACATTGACATTAACTATCCTTGAGAGTAATATATGATTTTGGTTATAACAAATATCTCACACATCTAAATTCAAATGAATCTGGCATTCTTGTTGTTGGGAAATGTAGAAAAATCTACAAAACTATTTGCAGTTCAGGGATGATAATGTGTAGGCTATTTGTCTTTAGTTTGGCTTCTACAATGGACAACTGAAAAGTGTTTCTAGAGTTTGATCTATGTTTTTACCATCTCTCTAATGGTGCAACACGTGTAAAATCCAAACTGTGGAGTATAGTCACTGCTGGTCTATTCATGTATGAGACTGAATCGTATTACGGCTATTGTCATAGTGTCACATATTGTATGCTGTTCAGGGACTCAGCACATATTCACATAGTAGGGAAATATTAATTCAGGTACAGTATGTAATGATACTAGTTAGAGCCAATCATGCTCTATTGACGGTCCAGCTTTGTCTGTAAACCAAGGCTACTCACACATGGCATATCTTAGACTTCTTTGCATTCTCTCAGCTGCAGCTTCCATTAAACTCTTAGCTAGCTGCTAATGACTGTGCAGCTCAAGATGCATAATGCAAGTGTACTAGTGTATTTATTAGCATTCAGCGTTTCGCTGCCGTGCTGTGCGTGCCGTGCTGTGCGTGTTTTGCGCACACAACCTAGCCTAGTCGCTATCATCTGCTAACACCATCCATAATTATTCCTCTCCCTGTACCGTGTGTGTATTTCAAAGACAATTTTCTTCAGCAATAACTAAGCGGCACTTATTAACAAATGTTTTATATTTGTTCTAAGTGTGCTGTCCAATTTTGAAAAATAGCATGGACCCATCTACTATCAAGTTGATATGCATTGTGGTAAAAATGTGCTGAAAAGATGGTCCTGAAAGAAAGTCCAGACCTGACAATTACAGAAATGGCCTGCTGCACTTCAGTAACACCCACACTGACACAATGACATGTTGCCAACCAGACCCGAACAACTGGTGTGACTTTTTGGACATTATCGGTATGTTCAGATGGCTTCTCTAGCCTACAGTACTTCATGTTCCTCAATTGCAAGACATTGGTAATGATATGATACCTTCTAGCTTCAGTGATAATTAACAGTGTTCTCCTAAGAATACATTATGATGTATTGTATTTGCACATTTCACTACTGTATCTGGTTACAATTTGCAAGATTGCTCGTTCCCAGGCCAATATGGCGATATAATCTCTCCACCTAGTCCTGGGTCTTCCCCGAGGCCTCCTCCCAGCTGGACGTGCCTGGAACACCTCCCTTGGGAGGCGCCCAGGGGGCATCCTTACCAGATGCTCGTACCACCTCAACTGGCTCCTTTCGACGCAAAGGAGCAGGGTTACCTCTCCACCACGATAAGGTGATGGTTCCCGGAGAGGATGATATTGATGGCAGTGATACATCATTATTACAGCAATATATCTCTTTGCCAGTAATGTTACTAGATTTTTAATGTAGTTACAGTATCTGCCTAGTGAATTACTTTAAAAAGCCGTCCAATAGAGTTCAGTTGAGAGTTGAGAGTTCAAATACACTTTAACAAGGAATATATTATTTATTTCAGCAATAACACTTTTCTGACGAAAGTGGTTAAATATTCCATGCAATATTTGCCCTTTCATAATCTGCTTGGTAGTCATCTGCATTGTGCTCCACTCACCATTCATTTGCCCCTCTTTTCAATAAAACATCCTTTTCCAAGCCAAGTATGATCATATTCAGAAGTACATAATAGTAAGGGCAAATAAAAGGAAGAAAATCAAAGTGGCAGGATAATGGCATATTTTTATAACATACTGTATGTACAGTATAGGCATCAAAAATGAAGAATATAGTGGAAGTTCAGGTAGGATAGGAGTCGTGCTACTGTAGCTGGATCGTCAGCTAAGAGACCTTATGCACATGGCAGTGCAGAGAGCTCCCAGAACAGAGTCATACCTCAAAATATATATATAACGTAATGCTAATAAAATAATATTAGACATTTTGAAATGAGGAATTGGCAAAACAAACATTCAAACATTCACCAAATTCACCCAGAAGGACAAGCTATTATATTCTTAATGGATCCAATCAGCATGTTCATGGCTTATCTTAAAACTCTGAAGCATCGTTATACGTTTAGTATTTTTAGTAGTTTTCCCAATCAAAACAGCAGTAAGAAGACTAGTTCACATTCCCCTGGAAGGGTTGGCCAGTGTACAGCATCTCCTGAGGAATAAAAGACGATATGAGCCATCATGGTGTATCATGGTTTGCGGGAGTAGGAACTGCATTATACAGTAAGGCTTCCATGTCTCTGCCTATAAAAAGAACCACTTTATTCAATGTCTATGAAAAAAGGAGAAACATATACAAATAAACAAATGAATGAAAATACAATGAGCATGCTGTGACGTTCTGACATGAATGCCCATGTCAGCTTGTCAAATCTGCAGTCGCACTGGGTGAAGCCTTTTAATACATAACACAAGAGAACATAAATGGGGAAAGAAGACATGGAATAGAAGCTGAGGGAGATGAGAGAGGACTATATTGTAGCTTTGATGTTATCGTCAATGAGAGCTGTCTCGACCTGTTTACAGTTCTCTGTGTGTGTACTGTATCTGGGATAGGGGTGATGTAAGTGTAACCCCTGACCTGTTTAGCTATTCTTCTTGCCCTGCTTCGTGTAGACAAATGTTATCCAGTGTCTGCAATAAAGGAGCACATCTGGACATTATATCACTTCTGTATGCTTGCTCATCAATGGCACAACATTCAACATTGGTATGCTAAATGCTACGCTGGTACACTGATAAAGTACAATGTCACTCATACTTAAAATAACATGTAAACTCTCTCTCTCTCCTCCTTAGCTAAGCTTATCCGTACAGTTACTGTAATGTTAACTTACTGTTGTTTTTTGTTGTTGGGTTTTTGGCATCTGAGCCTTAATCTCTTGTGATCGTAATTGGGTTTTGTACTGTGTAATGTGTCTCCAGTTTCAACCGGCAGCTGCTGTAAGTAATCCGGTCTTGTCCTTTGCCCGTTTTAATGGACCAGAGAACTACTGTAGATACTGTAGTAATGTGATGCAGATGCACCTGACCCTTCACATGAATGCCTCGTGATTTCTGTAAAACTACACAATTTAGAAAACACTCAGTTGGCACAGAAACACACACATATTATATATTATATATTATACCAACAGATAACAATAGTTACTCTCCTGTATGTACTTTCATTTGTAGTAGGCCACAGTAGGTCTAATATAAGTGCTCAGTGGCAATTTGATTAAATTCTCTAAACATGAAGGAGGATAGAGAATACTGTACACATAACTCTGTTGTGGTGTTATATTTCATGCTGTTTCATGGTTTTATAATCCATGGATTACTGTATGCTACTATGTCATGGTTTATATTTTAGTAAGAACAAGAGAATATATTGACTTGTGGTGCACTCTGTTGGCAAAACAAAGTATAGCAGAACTTGGCAAACAAAAAAGAAAATACATAAGTACACTGGCAGACAGTGGCAACAAACAATGGTGCAAACATGTTCCCAAATGAAAAAATAAAATATATAACTATTTTATCTTTGAACATATAAGATATACAGTATATTCTCCATATTCCAATTTTCAGCCAAGTCTTATATTTGTAGGCCTTCATGAAGTCAGTCAACATTCATTAGAAAAAGACAGAAATTGCTTTAACCTCCTTGCGACCAAATTAAAAAAGGAATCTGTTAGTCATTTCTTTAAAATACTTGCCCTTAACGGTTTATAAATACATTTTGTGTTTAAAAAAATTGAGGATTTCTGTCAACAGTTTAGGAGCAAGATGCATATTTTAATTTGCTTTGGGTATCATTATGACGTGTGTACACTGTCATCATCATAAATCACTGTGTATTTGTAGCATTAGAATTTGCTGGTGCAATCATTTGGGTCTGGGCCAGCTCTGATGCATACATTATAGCGACTGTTGGCCAGAGGGGGCAGAGCGGAGTTATTTTTTGTCCCGGCACCGATGCACTACCTAACACAGACAACAATAAAGGCATGTCAGTGTGTGGAAACAATATGCACCCGTAGTCTCTATTGCAGTACAGATTTGATGACAGCAAATTCATAGGGTTTATACTGCCATATATTGGCGTCGATGCATCAATGCGTCAGTTTACTCTGACAATTCACGGGTCCTTCTATAAAAGTAAAGTAAAAGTATTTACTTAGTGTTTACTTACTTAGTGTTACAGTACTAGTGTTTCTATGTACAAGAACAAAACAAAACACTATGGTTAAAGAAATAAACAAACACACAGTCTATAAATATCTAGCTTTTTCGGTGCTGAGTTGAGTGGAGTCTATATAGGCCACAAAATGAGAGGAGAGTATAAACCCGTAAGCCACATTCAGGAGTTATTTACATGGACGTCAGGATGGTTGTTTCTGCTTTGCAGTTACACAGAGTACTACCAGAGAAAGAGAAGACCTGTCTTCACTAGCTTTCCTCATCAGCCTTTTACAGCTCTGTCTGTCTGGGGAGGAACTCTCTCTTCTCCATTCCCTGTCTCTTCATCAGCCACCTCTGGACATTCCACTATAGATCATAAGCAGTTTATAAGGTCCTACGTTGCCATGGAGTCAGAAGCCAGCCACGCATTAGAGACTGCCTTGGAGCAAATGGAAGGCATTATTGCTGGTAAGTGTTCCTTCCTCTGTAAGTCCTATGAATCAGCAGACTCCCTCTAGTTGGTGATTATTGGTCTCATATGATTTGGCTCTAGCCCACTGAGATGTATCAAGTCAGAGACCCATGCTAATTTAAACTATGACCACTGAAATACATAACAAGAATGACAAATAGAAATGTTCTCTTTTCTTTTTATTTATTTAGACCAGAGCAGGGTTTAT
>JAODUK010028123.1:0-18174 GCA_027564635.1 Typhlichthys eigenmanni
AGCTATCCAGACGTGTACAATAATACTGATAGACATTTATATATAAAAAAATATACTCTATCCAGTGGGATAGTGGGGGTTTTAACCCCGCCACGGGGGGCGCTTGTACCTAACACGCTAGTTGACAAAATTTCAATCCCACTGAAAGACAGCGATTCCAAAATAAAGATATTTATTTTAAATTTAAATTTTATTTTTAACGTCAAGCAAATGCATGCACTAGTTTTATCCAATGTTATCAAACTGTTTCACTTATCATGACAAAGTGCTCTTCACTGTTGGTGACAGATGTTCACAACGGTACAGCGAAGGTACCTGTCTATAAATAGTGCTTTCTTGGACAAGGCTGAACAATCAGTCACTTGGAAGACAGAACGGTGTACACATTTCAGTCTCTATTAATCTCTATTGCTCATGTTCTTACGTAAGTGCCCTATCGTTTTTCAGGACTTTATTTTGTACAACTAAGTAGTATAACAGATTTATATTCACAGAAGCATGGAGCATGAGCCGTCCTGTCATGCAAGGAATGTCCTTGTACACCAATGAAACTATGCCTACTCAGCAGTGTGGAATGGAATAGGCTACTGTCCATTTTAATGACAATATGAACGTGATTCGATTATATTACATTGGCGGATGGGGGAGGGGGGCGGGTGTGGGGGGGGGGTTACAGTATTTACAATTCACACACAGTCATTAATTTTGAATGTAGTCAATGGAGGACAAACAACATAATGGCATAATAATCTGACCAAATTAAAATAAAAACTGCATGTTACTGCATGTTGTATCATATATAATGTTCAGGAAGGCTTCTGCAAATGGGCCATACTTAAATGTCATCTTTGTCAAAAGCAGACAGCCATGTATTACCATGCGTTGTGATCTTGGTATAGGGGTTAATGGTGATGAAAGTCATTGTTTTTCAAGCATAGCTGAGCGCTACTACCTTGGGACTGGGTTCAGGGAACTCTGAAGAAAGCTCTTATTTTGTGTGTGTGTGTGTGTGTGTGGGTGTGTGCGTGCGTGTGCGTGTGTGTGTGTGTGTGTGTGTGTTCTTTTTTATCTCTTTGCATCCTGTTTTATTTAACAACCATAATTGTCTCATCATTGGTATATCGTGTTGTTTAATGAACTGATCTAAATGATAATGGCGATGTAATGACACCCCTCAATAAATATTTAATCTAACGCAGCATGCTCCGTCACCTTGAGAAAGGCCGTCACATTAAAATGAGAAGCCTTTCAATTAACAGTAGCGTTGGCTAAACTTATTTCTTGCACACTCATTGTTTCTGCTATATTAATTAGTCACATTCTTGCCAGTTGGGACTGTATAATATCTGCGTAGGCTGGGATTGAAGAACTGCATGCGCTCTGATGGTTGGGCATTTTGGGATGATGGTTGCCTCGCAACAATTACAGCCATTATCCTCTCGCTGTGAAGCTACTGTACAACTTTCAAGGTCACGGAAGATTAGTTCACCTCTGCAATGTTGCATCCAAGAGTCATGTTATCTGGCAGAAATGTCGTGATTACAAAGTTTTCATTGTAATATTAGAGTTTTCTCCTCTTATGTGAAACGTTTTTGTTTTTAACATTTTTATTACAAATGATACATATATACACCTGTCTGTAGATCTCTATCCCAAAGAGTTACAAAAAAAGAAAAAAAGCATCTATGTCGATCTGAAATAGAGGACCCATTATTATTCAGTTTATTCGTCTCCTGGGTCATTCCTGAGAATATAGGACTCGGATTCTTTGAATTAAACAGCAGTCCGAATTGTTAATGTCTAATAAAGACAAATTGCCATCGTGCTCCGAATATAACTTCTAAATATAAAAATAAAAGTCAATGATGAGGAAAACTTCATCAGAAATGTCCTAATAAAACTTGCATACACCTTCTGGGAGGCTGGAATTCCATGTTACATCTCAATAAGCCCTGACATTTTGCATATGCAAATGAAATCATCCTCCCACTGCGTGTCTGTAACATGGTGTCCATTAGGACCGGCCAGACTGACTGGACCAAATGGAGTCCGGGGGGACCGGGAAGGGGTCTACATTGAGTTCATTCCATCTTCTTTTGGTATCCAATTTAACATCATACTTTGTGGGGTTTTTTATCACAAAACATTACTCCAGAATATTCTGTAATCAAGGTGTAATGTTGAACATGTTCTTAGCAGGCCTGTGCATGTGCTTAAGTAATAGCATTTGAATATTAGTGAGTTCTGCATATCTTTCCACTTAAATTGTAGCAGTGCAGATTGGATAATGGGCATTTCTTGACTGTTGGCTTTGGTAACATGCCTATGTGTGTGTGTGTATTAAACTATATATATATATATATATATATATATATATATATATATGCTTTTGTGAAATGTGTGAGAGCCAGTTTACTGTATATGACCTTCTGCGTATAGTAAATTAGAGTGGCCATTTGACCTGAATTTGTCTCATTCACGATTAATTACAATAGTCATTATCTCTGATTTGATTGTATCCCAATGCTGTTGGGATACTTGGGATACTTTTTGATGACGTGGAAAAAAAAAAGAACTTTGCTCGATTCTCCAAATAATACAAAGTACACTTCTTTCTGTTTGTGGTGATCACTTCAGAAGCACTATGCAAACTGAAGTGGGAAGATTTCCTTGAAGGCAAAGCCCTTTTACTCCGAGCATGGCTCTCATTACAGAGTAGATGGATCAGTGAGACAAACCATCTGGAGAGAGAAACGTATAAATGATAAAAAGAGAGCAACCAAATGTTTAATTTTCCCCTTCATTTTTATAAAGCAATGGGAAACAAACAGTGCTCATAAGAATGCATAATTAAGCCTTTTATATTTATTGTTTTTATTGTTTATACTGTATATATTTTTTTCTTTTTTGTTGTTCTAATATGACAAATGGTTGCTATGGTTTCAGAATATAAAGGGTGGTATGATTTCATTTGTTTGAAAATGCATGTTCCCTAAGGCACACTGACTAATTAATGAGAATAAGAGCAGGCCTACAAGTTTTGAGAAGTCATCACTCAGAACATTCTGGATCACTTACATTGTGTAGAAAACAAGACAATCAACACCACATTATTAATAGCTGCTGCTGAGACAATATTCTTGTTAGAGCTTATAACTAGAGCCACAATAGTTTTACCTGTCAGTAATGAAGTGATAAATAGGAGTTGTGGAAAATATTAAGAAATAATATACAATTTTCTGGCCAGTCAATTTTCTGGCAAATACTCAATTACAATTTAGGCTATTTAAGTGAATAATGTCATGAAGCAAATACTTTAGTCCACATTCCCAGTTCAGAGCATCATATCTAGTCATTGGAACAACGTTATTCTGCGGATACAATAATGTTAGGATGTTCATGTTGAAGCAGATGGGAATGGTATCGCTGCAGTGCCCCTCTCTGGAAGTAAACAGTATTCACTAGTTACAGCACAGCCCTAACTCTAAGATAGGTTCCACTACATAATTACATGGGGCTACATGGCTTTAATCTTAGTCAACCTGAAAATAAATTCATTAAAGCCACTAGACCGTATGCTGTATCTAATTCAACTGCCATCAAACCTTTATTCTTAGGAGTAATTGATAACTTCAACAAAACAAAAGTAATGATGAACCCGGCTTCTGTTAGGTTTTCCTGTACACACAGGTAGAAGTGGCTATCATTTATAATTCATAAGCTAAAGGTATAGTGCAGATGTATAGCGGAGAGGCAACAGCTGGCCACATAGCCCGCTTATTATTCTTCTGGACACTGATTAGGGGGTGTGCTAGCTAGCGTCAGCAAACTAGCAAGCTAATTTCCCGAAGAGCAAACGGTTTGACAAATTGAAACTATGTTCAACAATTAATTAACAACCAAGAAACAGGTGTTTGTTGACAAAGAAGGGGATGGCACTTGTCCGAAAACACCTTCCGCATTCAGCTGTGCAAAATGCACAATACACACAAACATGCACACTCACACCGACAAATGTGCACACACAAACGCACACACACACACACACACACACACATCCATGCACATTTAAAAAAAACATCACTGTTTAAGCTAGAAAGAATGCATGCTAGTGTCATTGTACGCATAGCATCCTACCTGTTATTTACAACCCACACAATAGTGACAAGACATTGTTGCGACATGCCTCATGCCGTGTCTTTGGCTGCCTGTTAGCAATTAGCCAACTGGCAGATCGGCGAACCAAAGCTGTTATTTTCAGAACTGGGCTCCTCTGTCGCACCTCCAAGGACAGACCATGATGGCATATGACAACAGTCAGAAAGACAAGCTTTATACTATATTTTCACACAGTTCCCGTAATTAAAGACACAAATCTGCCATTAGCTTAGTCTTCAGTGCATATTGCTATTGATGCGTAAAGGCAATTAAAAGCTTGTTTTTATTTTATTTTTTTGTCTAGCTGCGCTTTCTTTTGCACCCCTTTCTATTGTTCATCCTTTCATCCCTTTATGATAGCAACGTGGTGTGCCCAGCTTGCCTGCGGTTCGTCATCCATCTACTGTGGCTCCATATTTGTGGCTGCCCTTGAACGGCGCATAAGGTGCAGTCAGTCCAGCCCAGTCCAGCCCAGTCAGGGTATTTATTATTAACTTTGATGTGCAATATAATTAATGGGCGAGTGCGTGGTGACCTTCGGGGCCTTCATACATGTAATAAAAGCGTCTCTGCAGGGGGGTCTCTGATTAAAAGGTTTCATGTGAGATTAAACAAACTCTGATGTTGAGACTGATAGCTACTAATGAGGACAACACTTTTAACAATTTTTAAGGGGAAGGATACAACAGTAGTTTGTTCTATCAATCTCCCCACCCAAAAATGAGCATTCATCAGACTAAACCTTACACTATTTAACTAAACTCTTAAATTATAGTATTGTATCTAGCTATAGGAAACTCAAATTCATTTGATGAAATGCAAAAAGCAGGGCAAAGGTGTATTCAGATGTGACCATTTAAGCCCCTCTTTCACTGTTCTTCCCCATAGCACACTCGACTTGAAGGAGAGACTCAAAAGGCTAACAATTTTCAAGGACAATAGAAGTTACATTGCTATAAAGTTTTCATGAATGAAATGCCATCTATAGCAGTTCTTATTTTCTTGACTTTCTACTACCCCATTACCAGTATAAATATTTATTTCTAACAACATGAGATATTAGAAATATCACATTTGCTTATAAAAAACAAGTAATAACATTTAAAGACCTCACAGATCACATTTTAACCTTTACCATTTAGAGTGTGGATGATAACAGCCAGGATCTGCTATTGAAGGCTTTGACTGAAGTACCCTCCGAAAAATACTTTGATTTAGGAAGAACTCAATGAATACATGTCAGCCAACTTTCTAATAAGTTAGGAACAATCTAGCTAGTTTGACAGCCGATGTCTCAGGATTAGGAAAGACTTTTTATTGGCTTTAAAGCCTAAAGATCAATGGTATACCTTGAGGGTTTTTTCCAAAAAGAAGAGGATTGATTTTGTCTTCAAACAGAACACCTACTGTACAGTAGCTGCCTCAACATCATGTCATCCAATAGCAAACTGCAATTTGCAATTTGCTGCAGCTTCCATAACCCTTAAAATGCATTGATTTACATCATAACACACACACGCATGCACACACACAATAATCTACTGTAATCAATATTTTATATAAATAAAAAACATGAACATTTCTACAGTGCTTCATACTGTATATATTATTGATGATAGAGTAAATTTAAGATAATGGTGAAATAGTTCTGGCCTGGTTATGTGTTAGTACACTGGCTAGCCAAAATAAGAATATTTTCATCCGCTGCAACCACGCAATTATGCTAAAAGCGGTATAATGACTTCTATCTCTACAAAAAAAATCCATCTTTTCCCTGAACAAAACACTGTATGATTGACTGTTTGAGCATGCAGCTTTCAGACATGCGATTATCCATCCTCTCAAAGGGCTCTCAAACTGGCATTAGAATACAAGTAAAACCCATCGTTATTCCACAGTCCATTATCAGAATGGCTTCAGTGAAAACCATCATTCTAAATAAAACTCTGTCTCACATGTAAGCCCCCTGCACACTGTTTCCCTTGCAAACCAACAGTATCACCTGCACTCATTTATTAGCATAAAAGCAGCAGATAACAGTATCTTCCTTCACTCTGTTGTGTGGCTCTTTGGTGATAAAGGGCCTCAACACAGTTTTGGCCTGGGTCCTGAAAATTGAAAAGGGTCTAAGTTGCTGTGTCTCCTTCTGTGCATATGTTTTCTTTATGAACGCTCATGCAGGGTGAATATATTGATGCTTGACTGACTACCGAGTTTAAGTCTGGGATCATTGTTAGTGACACTGCAGGTGACCCGAGGCTTACCTCAGTGAAAGCAGACTGTCACTGTCCACTGGTGATGAGGGGGTGCACAATGCTGGACCACGTGAGCATGAAAACCTGGAAGGGTCCTATAGCTGGCTTATCTCAAAGAGAGAGGAAGGCTAGCTCAAACCGTGTTGGACAACTGCCTTGGCATTTTCAGCCAAACGCAACAGGAACAGTGGAATGGAGGCTTGGGTAGAGGTTGACTGAAACTCAAACTGAATTATTTGTTTGCACAGAGCTCTAGACCATATACAATAAGTATGTATACCTTTATATAAATAAAAAGGCATTTTATCAGTGATATCTAAAACTGAAGTCCATTATTTGAAGCTTTTTTTTTAAGCTTTTACAGCTCACAATGAGCTTTTACAGCTCACAATGAGCTTTGCTCATAATTGGACAGACCTTGGGCATGTGAATGTCAAAACTTATAAGATAGCCATTGAGTCATTTGACCTTGTGGCAATACCCCGGATTATGCACATCAACAATGCACTGAGGCAAATTAAACCCAGCCGGCAGGTTGAGTAAAGCACTGTGAGCTGCTGAATAAAAGCCCACATGGACGGACACCTGTCAAAGTTGTGTGCTATGGGGATTACATGGGTCTTGAATTCACCAACACACCTGGGGAAATCACTTTGCATGGAGGGCAGTCAAAGGCACATAAATACACATTATTGAGCCTGCATTAACCGGATCTGTGTGCAAGACCAACAAGAACATGATGACAACAGGGCCAGACATTATGAATTACAAATTACAAAAATTACAAAAAATATAATAGAAAAAATAGTTTGAATGATCAGTAATTTGTAGAGTGAAATATTGTAAGTTACCTTCAATAATAAATTGAAGCAGGTCATGTTATCACATTCTTCGACAAACCAATATGTTACTATGATTAGTTATTTTTATTGAATTTAGTCAGTAGTCAGAATTTAGACAGTTCTGTATACAAATAAAAAAATATCAAAATTCCAATGTTACTGTATGTATTTTGTATGAGCAGCAATAATGTTTGTGCCTTCTTTCAACCCACTTCAATCCAATCTATATAACCTTTTCTTTATCAGCTTTCATAAGGTTAGACTCTGACATTTAAATATTTACAACGGGGATATCTTGTGTACCTGGCACCTTTCTGCATTCAATATTCCCAAACATTTGTCTGTCAAAAGATCAGACAAACAAGGAACAGACACGTACAGTATGTCACTCTGTTGTACTGTCTTCAAATAGCATATTTGAGTGAACTTTCATTCTTGTGCCACCTGCATATCTCTACATAAATCATCATTTCCAGGTATCATTTTCAGTCAAAGCTTTGTATTCTGCTTTGTGACATATGCCAGAGAGACATCTCTCTTAACTCTCTCTTCCCAAAGTTGGATCAATTTCTTGCAATGCTCGTAAACCTAATGAGTAAAAAGACAGGATGTATCTAGTCTTTGGTTCTGCGTCACAGTATCCCATTTTAGAAAAGGTGCGAGTCATTTTCAGCTGACACAGCATTTTGAAAAAGCTTTTATCTCTTGGAGCTTGCATGTGTCTATTATCCACAAAGAATGCTGAAAGTGAGGTTCAGATACAGTACTCATTTCAAGTGGTGTCTACCAAAATGCTCTCTAAATATATGTTCTTGTGATGGTTAATTATTTTCTTTATAGCTACATGATCAACCTTAGCACCATGCTGCACATTATATGCACACACGTTGGTATAATTGCCTTTTGCAGTCCAGTAGACTTCTCTTTGAGAAGCCGAATGCTTTTTGGTAAACATTGTAACGTAAACTTTCAGATTTTTGCCTACTGCATTTTTTTTTTATTTCTCGCCTCTGGTATTTGCTCTTTATGTTAACAATAAAGGCTTTGTGGTTTATGGTACCCTTTTTTTCCGTCTTATGTTTTCTGGGCATTTCTTAACCCGCTCTATAACGTGGGTTCTTAGACATTTTTCAAGGACATTTTTTTCTCGTAACTGGGAGTATGAAGAAAGATAAGAAAAATAAATACTGCTGTGTCAGCATTTGAGTTATGATTTAACACCTAATAAGTGTGTACACAGCCACACATACTAAATCTACCTTCTAAATTCAGTGTCTGCCAAGTTTATTAAATGCAAACACAATATTTCCCTGACAACCCAGGCCTCAATAACACAAATGTATCATCTACTATATTTTTTATTTGCTAGCCCATATTAAACATATCAAATTCACAGTTATCCTACTTTAAACCTTTTACACAGTTAACTTTTCTTAAATCAATATATCTACAAACATTTGTTACACCTATGACTCTACAAAAGGTTTCCTAACCTCATAATACAACATTCTGACATTCCATACAAATAATCCACTGTTTGCAGATGGGAACAGCTTCATTTTCACTCACTCTTAATTTTATGTGTGTGTGTGTGTGTGTGTGTGTCTACAAAGCAGTCTCTTCTGGCAGTTAGAGTTCACAAGTTACTCTAGTTTTTGCTGCAGACATTGAAATAAACCCTAAATGACATTCTACAAGAAAAAGCTAGTGTTTATTATAAATAATGAAAGAGTAGTGGATGGATGGATACAACTTTGTTTGGCTGGTGACACAGGAGGGGTTAATTCATGCCAAGTGAACATGAACATATGTGGGAGGAATATTGAGTTAATGAAGGTACATTATATAAGAACCAGTATGGCTCAATAGATTCGTTGACATACAGCTGTGCGAATGTAGCAGGAACAGAGATAGCCATATGAGCTCTGCAGGAGCAAAGAGGAAAGAAAAGTCAATACACATGTCCTTCCAGGTACGGGAAGGGCATGAACTCTAGGGAGTTACAAACCAAAATAATTATTTTGTAACACAGGTGTCCCTTTAGAATTAGTATTTACATGATTGTATCATGCAATGCTATTGTGGCATTTTCATACCAAAATTTGTTTTTATTTAAACAAAAATCAAATAACTTTGAGGAAAGGGTAGACTTCATCAAGACATAAACTGTCAATGTATATAGAGAAATGTGACTTTTCTAGAATACCCAGCTACTGGACACTCGCTAGTCTGTAAAGGGTGTGGCCATGCCCACATACAGTAAGCTGACTCCTGGAAATGTCAGACTTCATGCCCGTTGGCAATGCTTATGGGTTCAGGTCTTTTGGAAACAAGTTTAACAATGCATACATTATATTACCTGTAGTAACTTTAGATGTATCCCCAGGTGCCATATTTTAGGCAACCCACTGGCGTATAGGAGATTTTAGAATCGAACCAGGTAGGTATACATAGCTTTGTTAACTGTACACACATGATATTGACTAAATGGAAACCAGGCAGAGGTCACATAAAATAGTACCTAAAACATATTATTATTATTCTTTATGCTCTATGACTATTAGTCTTATTGTTTTTATCTCACATCTTATATTTTTATACAGTGCAAAATACTGTAATCGAGATCTATTTCAGTGACATGAGAAATATATATATTATAATCATTCATTTTTATGATAATAGAAATAGAGAAATAGACATCAATAATAAACATCAATAATATTTTTTTTAACCAAAATTTTTAACAATATATGTGCCGTTTCCTGTGTCTCACAATTTCAATAAATATTTTGTTAGAATGATGTCATAATTATGAAATACTAATAATACAAATAAAAATTGTATATTGTTAATAAAAATCTACCCAACATATATTTAGAGTACTGGCCAAATATTTTATGCATGCATAAACATGCAGCACACACACACGCACACACGCACACACACACACACATTTAAACAGTGTACCTTGCTGTTCACGAGACTTGGTGTCAACGCTCCCTCTGTCTCAAGATGCCCTCAGGTCAGCAGGAACAATCTGTTAACGCTCCTTTGGTGCACACACACACCTACGGGCATATACAGTACAGTATATGTCCGGACGTGTGTGTGCGTCTGTTGGAGAGAAGGAGGGAGAGAGGGAGGGAGGGGGAGAGAGAGAGGGAGGGGGGGAGAGAGAGAGAGAGAGAGAGTGTAACAGAAATATCAGTCCAGTATGACAAACCACACTGCCCCCTCATATACCTTGTTCCACGGACATTGTCTGTCTAACATTGAGTGACAATGGCTGGTGTATGTGACACTTTGACACCTGTCTTGACACATTCTATTCTATTCTTATCACTTCTTCTCCAAACAGCAAGGCTCCTATAGGCTAGATTCTGAATCCACAAGTCAGACCTGAGCAGTAAACTAATAGGATTCAGCAACCTAACCATGTATTGCCTTCCAGGTACAGTATGTACAGTATAATCACAACAACCACAGACAGAAAATACATACTCTAATATGAATGCACATTTTCGAGCAGGTTGTCTTGTGTGAGTCATGTTGCAAATTAATGTCTAATGTCTATTGTCATCAACTGTTATATTGACTATTGATGATTGATCTTCTCAAAAACATTAACCACTAAAAGATTAGTATTACTCCAAATCAGACATGTTCTGTTCAGTTAAAATTGTGTCTATACATCTAGAAACAACACTATTTGAAATAGTCTAATAGTTTCCTCACCTCAAGTATGCCTAAGTATGTACTACTCTGGTAGTGTGTACTAGGGTGGGGACAGCACTATACAATAATAAGTACTGTAGCTATCGTGATGGCGTCCTCACTCACAGTTGCAGTGTGTTATATACATTCTGCCTAAGGGTGGCAGTGTTGCTTCACCATTCTGCTCTGTCACCAGGCTGAACACTGGTAGTCGTGTTTAAGCCTACCACTAAGCCACAATATTATTGTATGGGCTAATTTTGAAAAATAGTGCAGCTCTGCATTTACAATAGAATGATACGGGAAGTCTTTTGAAAATGGTATTAAATGCAAACGTAATGAATCCCGTTTGTGTGTGTGATGCCGTTAATTTAAAAAATGTAAAAGGGTCAGGTAGCTCAGAAAATGTGGTGTAATAACACCTAATAAAAAACAACAAAAAAAGTATATTTACATTGACAATGCAGGATAAGGCTCTTGGAGCAGCGCAGGTCAGCTCACAGCAGGGGGCAAACCAACGCCTGGAATAAATCGCTGCGCATTAGAACACCGCGGAGTTATCTGACGCTGCCACGGTCGATCGACGTTGTAGCCTTTTGAGAGCAGTATGCGTGTGAATGACAACGGGTAATGTGTTTCTGGACGGCCTCCCTAAAACCCTTTTCCCCAGCTCCGTGCTTCGGCAGATTTATGCAGCTTTTTTAACGAGCCAAAGAATTCTGATCAAACATTCATATCCCTGCGAACGTAAAAATCCCAGCTCGGGTTCCACAGAGACGCCGAGAAGAATAGGACCTTTAAGCAACTCGTGCGCAGGAAATCCATTTTCACATTAAAACAGTACTGTTTAACAAATCAAATTTTCAGAGAACAGCACCTTCGGGGGAGAAGACATTTCCTTTGCCTTGCTTTTTTTTTCTTCGCTGGTCTGTGTACAGGAATCTTCCTGCTGAATTATTTTTTTCTTTTCTTTTTCTGTCACACGTGTGACTGCCTACAATTGATGAATTGCATTTTGCATGCGCACAACACAAGTATCTGAGTGGGGTGAAAGATAAAAACACAAAATTAGAGGGCATTTAAAAGATGTCAAAAGTAATTAAGAAGATAATCTTGGATAGGAAAGTCTTGGTTCAAGTATCTTTGACATGGTGACCGTGACATCAAGCTGCCTTCTTCTCCTTTGTATTTTACTGGGCATGCATTTTATCTGGTAATCAAGAAAAAAAAAACAGTTTGAGGATGGGTTTGCTATTATGGATATAAACATTTAGTGTACCTATACCAAAGTGATTCTTTCAGTATGTTTCATTTGCTGAACCCAAGTCAGAGTGCACCCACTGTATGCTGACATGCTGGGATAGCCATGAACAGAGGGCATCGTGCACTGTAGGCCTACGTACGTTAGCTAGCACAACGAAAGCTAGCACAGCGAGCGTAGATAGCATATGCCATCACATTTTACATTGGATGTACTAAACGTTCGGCTGATCAGCTCATGGCATTGCCAGACACGGCGAGCAGCCTATATTCCAGCCTTTATCCATAGGTTGTGGCACCCAAATGCAATGGGACTGCCGACTAAGACAAAAAACTAGTTTAACGATCGTGAAATTTTAATGTTTACACACACACACACACACACACACCCACACACACACACACTCACAACTCGAGTAGACGGTGGGAATGTAAACAGGTCTTTTAATATGAACACAACCAACTCAAACAATATAAGCACACAGGCTGATTAACACAATGCAAAACAGGACAAGGGATGGGAAAGGCTGCCACGGCGCTCTGACCAGTGGTTAGCGCCCCGACGTGGCAGCGCGCCGGCGAGATGACGGCCTGATCACGCCCCTGGACCTGTGTGTGATTGTCTATATGTTACAATGTATGTTGGATATGTTGTAAATTATTTTCACATGGTGACGGCCCTGCCTGGTTTTAGCAGGCCTGTGTACCCAGTCACAGGCTGATATTTATTTACCGATGTATCATTATTAATAATAAAAAATAAAATAAAAATAATAATACAAAAATATGTATTGTGTGTGTAGGTTTGGGTTTGCATGGGTAGTTAAAGGAGCACAGTAATACAATGCAACAATATCTTGAATGTACACTTGTGGAAACACCACTGGGCATGAAAGGCAGGGAGGGGTAGAGAGGAGCTGCAGGGGGGAGGAGGGAGGGGTAGAGAAGTGCTGCAGGAGGGAGGGGTAGAGAGGAGCTGCAGGGGGGAGGGGTAGAGAGGAGCTGCTGGAGGGGTAGAGAAGAGCTGCAGGGGGGAGGGGTAGAGAAGTGCTACAGGAGGGAGGGGTAGAGAGGAGCTGCAGGGGGGAGGGGTAGAGAAGAGCTGCTGGAGGCAGGGGTAGAGAAGAGCTGCAGGAAAGAGGGGTAGAGAAGAGCTGCAGGAGGGAGGGGTAGAGAGGACTGTCAGTCATACAGTAGCCTCAGGCTCTTTCGTCCACTACACCACATAAGGACCTCTGTGCCGAACATCTGATACATGCCTTGTAAGCTCGACTGTGTCATGTTCTGCTGTCCATCTCCATGTTTTCTCCCCGTGTTCCAGTCCGTGTTTCCCCCATGTTCCTGGTCTTGCCCATGTTGATCGTTATTGATTTCACCTGCTACTTGTTGTCTGTGCCCAATGGTCTGTCTTGTGATCTTGTATGTAAGGCCTAGTGTGTTCTGTAGTGTTTGTCGAATTACCATTTGATGTCAGCTCTATGTGTTGTCTGCACCTGCCTTTTTGTTTGGAAAGTAAAAACCCTGAACCAAGAAAGCCTGAGTGTCGTGCATTTGGGTCCACCCTGCCTGAGAACCTGACAGACTAACTTTCTGAAAGTGAGGAAGTTGATATTTATTGGTTGTTAGCATTGTCACTGAAGAAGTCTTTTTAATAATTCCAGTCCGACACTAGTGCAGTGCTTTATTTACTCAATTCAGTTGTTACATTTATTTTAAGCAGTACCAGTAACCTACTTATCTAACAATATACAATACCTGAAAACAGTCGTTGTGTTGGTACGTTTCTCATATCAGGTTGAGAAACGTTCAAGCACACCTTGATTTCTTTAAGGGAATAGGAGATTCAATTGATTGGTTTATTGCAGGGCTATTCAACTCTGGTCCTGGAGGGCCGCACCCTGCATGTTTCAGATCTCTCCCCGCTTCAACACACCTGATTCAAATGAACGGGTCATTATCAGGCTTATAACAACCTTGAATCAGGCGTGTTGGAGCAGGGAGAGATCGAATTGAGATTGAATAGCCCTGGTTTACTGTATGTTATCCACAAAGTACACCCATGAAAAATGAACAGAATAAGTACAACCACATTGAACCATGCGCCTGTTCTCATGAGGTTGAACACACCCTAAATGTGCTTTAGACTGTGTGCTTTATAGGGCCCATGTTCTAATGAGGTTGGACACACCCTAAATGCGCTTTAGACTGTGTGCTTTATAGGGCCCATGTTATCATGAGGTTGGACACACCCTAAATGCGCTTTAGACTGTGTTCTTTATAGGGCCCATGTTCTCATGAGGTTGGACACACCCTAAATGTGCTTTAGACTGTGTGCTTTATAGGGCCCATGTTCTCGTGAGGTTGAACACACCCTAAATGAGCTTTAGACTGTGTGCTTTATAGGGCCCATGTTCTCATGAGGTTGAACACACCCTAAATATGCTTTAGACTGTGTGCTTTATAGGGCCCGTGTTCTCATGAGGTTGAACACACCCTAAATGCGCTTTAGACTGTGTTCTTTATAGGGCCTATGTTCTCATGAGGTTGAACACACCATAAATGCGCTTTAGACTGTGTTCTTTATAGGGCCCATGTTCTCATGAGGTTGGACACACCCTAAATGCGCTTTAGACTGCGTTCTTTATAGGGCCCATGTTCTCATGAGGTTGCCACATTGAACCGTCCCAGCGATGGCTTCATATTGAGTGTGATTTTGCAGTGACAGTGTCTATACAGTAAACCGTACCACACATGGTCTGCCAGCAAAGTACCCTTTTGTGTGTGTGTGTGCGCACTTATTGCGTGCTTATTGCATGCCACAAGGAGATTCAAACCAAAAACCTTTTCTAAATCCAACCCAGTGTGCCTTTAACATTTCCACAACAGTGCAGGTTGTAACTTAAGTGCACCCCTTATATATATACACTTTATATATTCAGTCCTTTAGCTTTGGGCCAAGATGGTATGGTCCTGTATGTACATGTGTGAGAGAGCCAAAGTCTGATGACCATTATTCTTATCATTAGTGATATACACCGCTGTGCACAGTGCGCAGCCATCTTGGCTGAACCATCATCTTAAGCGATATACTTAGCGGTATATATACGGCATATTATGTATACTTTTTGTACAATGTAATGAATAATGCATTTTGAATTTTTCACCAAAGAGCCTTCATCAGCCAAGCCAAGCTGACAAAGGCTAGCCAAAATGGTCAACTACTGTAAAAATGCGGCTGAAATAAATACACACATCAATATATAAACACCAACCACTAATCATTTGACAAAATTCATGTTATTTATGTTCTATACTTGTGATTGCGAATAGGGCATTACTTGCACACCATGAAGCAGCTGAGTTAGTTATGTCTCTTCTTAAGAGAACCAGGAAACCCACAACGGTGTACTGTACATTTTGCTTACTGGATCTCGGGTTGAATTCAGAAGGAAAAAGGGCATTTAACCTTTAAGAAAACAGCTTAGAAGTGATAACTTGTATTCTAAATTATTCATGACTTCTAAAACTTGTAATGAGAAGAAGTGCTGTATTTGACTTTTGACTTGTGACTTTGTCAAAGTACAGTGACCGCACTGACATTGACCTAACAGGACCTGAAGAGAATAGACATGAATATTTCCAGGCGTTGCACCGCTTCAAACAGTGGTGCCAAAAAAAGCTGCACAGCCCATCTGCTACAATGATATTTTGGAGAGTCTCTGAGATGGCATAAGCTCCTCTCATTGTGTTTCTGCCTTGCCTGTGGTCCCTTCCTTGGCTTTTGTAATGGTAATGAAAGGAATTGTCCTGAAGAAACGACTTCCAGCTTGTTTGAAATGCTGTAAGTTTCAAAGCTTGATCAAAGCCATTGTAATGACGTAATGAATTCAAATGTCTTTGCTCACAGTCTCTCTGTCTAAATAGTACTATTCTGGTGTGTTAGATTTCCTCTTAATTAACCCTCAATCGCGTACTTGCAATTCCAAATATACTCACAGATTTTAGGGCCCTACTGTATGTATTTTCATTCCAGGTGGAGCTTGGAGCCACTTTTACAGAATGAGCACACTTTTCAGAGCCAGCGACATTTGCTTCAGTGTCTCCACTGTGATTAATTCACAAGTCCAAACCGCTAACTTCCTCGGACATTAATTTCCTACATAACGTGACACCTCTGTAGATGGCCAAGGATGCTCGAATGCTGAATTCTTTCCTGTAATAAATCATTAGCCATTAGGGAACTCATGTGCCCTAAATGACTTAAACAAATGAACTTGTCTGCTTTAATAAGACCTCCAATTACAATATCTTCTATAAAAGAAAATTAATTAAAAAAAAAAAATTGTCAGACAGGCATTTTAATTATCTTCTTTTCATACCAGTTTCCAGCCACAATGGGTGTCTTATAGACCAATAATTAATATGTTATCTTGTTATTATGTTGCGATACAGTACATTGTGCCTTATGTTGAATGACCTTTGCTGAGGCAATGCTACCAAAGAACTAAGGAAAAGGTATTGCAAATTATTTTAAAATTAATAGCACTGGGTATATTCCATATGGATTACAGTATTATTCTAAGTGATTTCTTACTAGGAAAACTGAGCAGAAAAGTACATATATAGTATTGTTTGTAAGCATTATACTGTACAGTTTAGAACATTTTCTTGGAACAGTGGGAAAATCTCATACTCAGAAGATGAAGAAAAAAAAAAATTTGTTTTTTCTTGGCAGCTGAACACATCCCGGCATCAAGCCTTTGTCTGCATGAATGTGAAAATGAAATGAAACCTCAGGTACTAATCACTCAACTTCATGTGAGCACCTGCACAGTCTTCCACCATGTCAATCAGACTAGCCACAGTGGCTCACAACAAACACAACAATTCACTAGAAAAATACCATATTTATTTTAAAAAAATGTACTGTAATGAACAACTCAATAAAAGCCTGTATGGCGTCTACACTGTAAAACCTCAGGAAGTGAGTCATTCACTCAAAGTAAGTTCTTTACTGTAAATCTACCATATGGGCAATCTGGGCATGTGCCCAGGGACCCTTGGGCAGAGAGGGTCCCTCAGTGATGATTAATTTTGGTACATAGAAATATACACAAGAGCTTGATAATTATCGAATCAGAATAAAATAAAGATTTTTTACAAAATCATGATTGTCAGTTGACTGGACAGGTAGCCTAATAATTGGGAGCAGGTCGCATTGCATTATGCGTAGATTGGTAGGTGGGTGGGCATAGAGCCATAGCAGGTGGTTTACATTGTTCTGATTCAGTATCAGTTTTTCTAAGAATGAGTTGAGATTAAAACAATGTAATTATTTTGTATCTGATCTATGGTCAGGCAGGCTGTATTAGAGAGTGGAACTGTGGAAAAAAATAATTGAATAGCCTTGTTTGGTCACAGAAACCAAAAGACCAGTGGGGCTGTTGAGAGGCAACCCAGTATCATGGCGGTTGCAACTTCAGAGGAGAAAAAAAGGTAAGAGAAAGTAGCGTAAAAAATATGTCCCGCTAATAAGTAACTTTCAAAAAAGCTACAAATGAAGAGCCCTCTGCTACCAGTTACAGTGTGCTCAGCCTCAGCTAACAGTAGCTAACTTGAGCAAAGACTAAAAACGACACCAGTCAGCAAACAGAACAAGGTAACGCCACCTCAGCCTCGTTGGCTGGACTGAGGACTTGAACTGTGACTTTGCGAAGGAAACCTCTAGAAAGAGTTTCTAAATAAATGTAAGCGCTATGCTATATGTGAATTGAGTAGGCTCATAATCTGTTTTTATTGTGTGAACATATCATTATTTTTTGCTGAGTTTATTTGCCATTTGCCTAACACGCGTATTGCATAATTATGGTGTGATGCTGCTTGATATAGGCCTGTGTGATGCTGCTTGATATAGGCCTGTGTGATGCTGCTTGATATAGGCCTGT
>JAODUK010028133.1:0-23623 GCA_027564635.1 Typhlichthys eigenmanni
GAAAATATAAAGTGCATGCATGAATATTTTGAAAAGTTTGTGTTTGCAGATGGCAAAAACACGTTTGTGGATTATACTTATGCATGCAAACTGAGAGGTGCGCGCTTGTGGATGGTAAAAATACGTGTTGATTATACTTTTACGCTTGAAAAATATTGAAATCTACCCCCATACTATTGCCCTAAAATATATTTCCAAATGCGAGCATATTAGACGTTCCATTTAATTTTCTTGTGAGTTTGGGAGTGAGGTAGTAGACAAATAATAAATAAATCAATCAATCAATACTGAATAATAGTTACGGAAAAGAGCAATGAACCATCTGCAACCGCTGACTAGAAAGAGGACTGCCAATATGGGCTGTTACCTTTTTAGAACCAGCAAAACCCTCAGATTCCAGGAAGAAATAAGCAAAAGGCATCAGCACAAAGAGACAGAGGTTTGAAAACAATGACACCAGGTTCCACAGGCCTGCACAACAAATGACACACATTAGCATTAACATCTGACCTTTCACGTTCATGAAACTTGTTGCTGTAGTACAGGTTAGAGGTTAGAAGTGACTGTAACTGGTTAT
Source organism: Typhlichthys eigenmanni (assembly GCA_027564635.1). Classification (NCBI taxonomy): domain Eukaryota; kingdom Metazoa; phylum Chordata; class Actinopteri; order Percopsiformes; family Amblyopsidae; genus Typhlichthys; species Typhlichthys eigenmanni. The sequence continues at coordinate 578 of JAODUK010028133.1, forward strand.
TACAGTGACTGGAACTTCAGACATGAGGATATCAGTAGTCTGGATTACAGTCACAACTCTGAATCATGGACCATGATGCCCTCTGGTGGCTAGAAATAGCATAATATATGATGCCCTAAAATAATGTACCTAGAATTCAGATCTTGGTTAATTATTGCTACAAAAAGAATAATTAAAACAATTTCACAATTTTTTACCAAACAGAGAGTAAAATGTATTTTTCTGCTATTCTTATTGCCTTTAGTGGAGTCAATTTATTATCATTATTATTATTATTCTACTATATTATTCATATTGTCAACTGTTTCCAGGTTTGTCCGGTGCATGAGATGTTAACCAACACAACACACTACTGATACAGTTGCTAAGACTAAACCACTGAATCATACTTAGAGCGACACAGAGGTGAGCTACTGACCGTGGATGAGAGAGCCATTGAGCCATTGGATGTAGTAGTTCTTGGGGAAGGAGAGGAGGATCTCGTTACTAATGATGGAGAAGGGCAGGAGGAAGACGGCACCACCAGACACTGCCAGGGTGAAGGTGCACAGATACAGCCTGCAACACACACACACAAACCAAAATTACACCATGGTCAAAGTATCTTGTGACCGCAGTCACTTTACAATCATTTTAAAGGATATTTATATTAGATGGGTGTATATGACCACTGGTTCTGGATAGGAATGCACGATAATTATTGAGCAGATATTGGACATATTTGAATTATCGAAATCATATAGGAAGGTTTTAGTCTGGCCGATAATTTATCTGATAAGAATGAACCAATGATTTAGCATAGACTGTATGGTCTGTCCACTATATACTGTCAATGGTGTGGCTGCTGTTGTTGAACCGATGATGTCATATTGCTGTGCAGTATGTTTTTCCACCTATCACCATTTTAATAGGCTTTATGTTCTATGAAAGCCATACTTTATTAAAACGTATACGTAAAGATTCTGAACTTTTGTGTTAAGAAAGCGATGTCAGTTACATTTTGTTATGGAATATTAAATAGTGAATCTGGCTGCACATGACATACTTCCCTTTCTTACCATCAGTTATTGGATGGGTATCAGCCATGAGAAGTAAGCAATTATTAGTTATCGGATGGGTTGGGAAAAAATCCACATTGTGCTTCACTAGTTCTGTATTATTATGTCATGTTAACAGTGACTGAAACGAATAAGCAAAAAAACTGAAGGTTCATTAAAAATGCCTCAGCGCTGACACCCTTGCATTGGTCTGCCCACACTGCACTTGTAGACCAGCATGTGGCAGTGGCTGCTGCCATCTTCCGTATTGTGGAGAGTAGGGTTGGGCCAATAGTCGGTGCAATTTTTTTAGTTAGAAGTTTAATAAATTAGGCTAAGAAAAAATGTTTAGCGCGTGCACCCTCCCCCCGCCCCACAATGGAATCGTCCATCACGGACGATGTCTACAGTACTGTAGATATCGTCCCATGCCAATTTAGTAGACATCAATCAACCCTAGTGGAGAGGCAGTGGCTTGACCAGCTTGGGCCCAGAGAAGCAGGCTATCTGCTGGGTGGTGCTCAACAAGAAGTCAGCACAATGTCACACACAGTGGCCTTTGCACTAAGGAGCTTGTTCATCTGGAATGCTTTCTGCATCTGGTGTGCCATTAGCCTTCAGTAGGACTACCTGCTGTAGGTTCTCAATTGTATAGCATAGATGGCAGTGTTGGGCAAGCTACATTGAAAATGTAGTGAGCTGAGCTGCCAGTTACTCTACGTTAAATTAAGCTTCACTACACTGAAGCTACCCCCAAGAGAAATTTAGCAAACTAAGCTACAGCAACACGGCAAAGTTAGTTCACTACATTTAAGCTATTTTTTTTCCTAAATCCATTATCCATTTTATTGTACCAACATTCAAAAGTGTAAGTCAAACAAACCAATAAACAGGGCAAAACTGTTCAGTTCAATTGTTTATTAAATAATAATCTGTATTCTCTGTTCTCACTTTCTACCACGTAAACTCAGTCTTGTCTTTATTCCCCCTCAATCCCCTGCATCAAAGTCTCAGGCATCAGCGCAGTGATACGTCTACGCTACGGCATCACTGTCATACAGAAGTGCTTCTGTCGGCTACACATGTAGACTAGGTCTGTGTATGTGATGGCGTCACATACTGATTCTTAGCAGTTGTATCAGATTTAAGCTTGAGCTGCTGATTCAGAAATGCTTGGGAAAATTTAGCTTCTGTGGACGCTACCGCACTACTTGATAAATTAAAGAGCGGTGCTACTGAAAAGCTATTTGATTCAGAAAACAGCGCCGCTACCGCCGCGCTACCGCCGGGCTACTCAGAAATGTAGTTTAACTACTGCCCAACACTGGTAGATGGAGACGTGACCACTCAAGGTAACTATTGTAAGTTTTAATGTGGAATGGACAAGTTTCTTGGCCACATATTGAGAGGTAATCGAGACAACAGCATCTTCACTTACGATATTCTATTGACGACAGCATCCTCATCTTCATTGTCATCTAGAAAGCAAGTGACAAAACATTGTTTAGATTATTTACCTGCACATTTGACTTGAGTTTATACAGTGCATCCTTGAAGTATTCACAGTACGTCACTTTTTCCACATTTTGTTATGTTACAGCCTTATTACAAAATTTAGTAATTTTTTTCCAATCAGTTGATTGGACATGATTTGAAAAGGCACACACCTGTCTATATAAAAAGGTACCACAGTTGACAGTGCATGTCAGAGCACAAACCAAGTAATTAAGTCCAAGGAATTGTCTGTAGACCTCTGATACAGGATTGTATTGAGGCACAAAGCTGGGGAAGGCTATAGAAAGATTTCTGCAGCATTGAAGGTCCCAATGAGCACAGTGGACTCCATAATCCGTAAATGGAAAAAGTTTGCAACAACCAGGACTATTCCTAGAGCTCGCCGCCTGGCCAAACGGAGCGATCGGGGAAAAAGGGCTTTAGTCAGGGAGGTGACCAAGAACCCTATGGTCACTCTGACAGAGCTCAAGCATTGCTCCGTGGATAAAGGAGAACCTTCCAGAAGGACAACCATTTCTGTAGCACTCAACCAATCAGGCCTGTATGGTAGAGTGGCCAGACGGAAGCCACTCCTCAGTAAAAGGCACACGGCAGCCCGTCTGGAGTTTTCCAAACAACACCTGAAGGACTCAGTCCATGAGAAAGAAAATTATATGGTCTGATGAAACAAAGATTTCGCTGCTCATTGTCAATACCATCACTACAGCGAAGCATTGTGGTGGCAGCATCATGCTGTGGGGATGTTTTGAAGCGGCAGGAACTAGGGGACTAGTCAGGATCGAGGGAAAGATGGATGCAGCAATGTATAGAGACATCCTTGATCAAAACCTGCTCCAGAGTGTTCTGGACCTCAGACTGGGGAGAAGGTTCATCTTCCAACAGGACAACGACCCAAAGCACACAGCCAAGATGACAAAGGAGTGGGTTCGGGATAAGGACTCAAGGACAACTCTGTGGATGTCCTTGAGTGGCCCAGCCAAAGCCCAGACTTGAACCTGATTAAACATCTCTTGAGAGATCTGAAAATGGCTGTGCACAGACGCTCCCCATCCAACCTGATGGAGCTTGAGAGGTTCTGCAAAGAAGAATGGGAGAAACTGCCCAAAAGTAGCTGTGCCAAGCTTGTAGCATCATACTCAAAAAGACTTGAGGCTGCAATTGCTGCTATAGGTGCTTCAACAAAGTATTGACTGGCTTTGAAAACTTTACTGATTTTGTTTTTTTTAATAAATTTGCAAAAATGTCAAACAAACTTTTTTCACTTTGTTATATGGAGTATTGTGTGTTGAATTATTATGAAAATATTTATTTTAATCCATTTTGGAATAAGGCTGTAACATAACAAAATGTGGAAAACGTGAAATGCTGTGAATACTTTCCGGATGCACTGTACACATTTTGTTTTATGCTATATAACAAAAAAGTCATGTATTTTAGGGACCATGGGTAAAGAAAGAGATAGAAAGTCTATTCTAGAAAGAACAAACAGGAATATACAGATACAACCTTTCACATATGTGGCCTGTGTAGTGAAAGGTATTGACTACCTAGCCACCAGGGTGTGAGGACAAGACTAGCCTAGATATCAAGAGAAAGACACGCCACAGAGGGCATCTGGTGCTAAATGCTCTACTTTTTAATGAGGCTGGGAAGCCTAGGTGAGATAGGCTCACTATATTTGTCCATAGAAAATAGGATACAGTTTATTAATTATTGACTTGGTCCTTGGGTTTGCCCAATGTTTTTTTGTTGTTGTTGCAATATATCACCCAGTTTTTCATAAACATGTTCAAAAGCTCAGGCTGCTGTGTGCTCAATAAATCCTAAAGCATACCAAGGTCTCTACTGTACCTAGATTTGTAAACAATCGAGTATCGGGTGTGACCCAGAGTATGAGCCAGGCTCAGCCAATAGCAACCGTTTACCCAGAGCACAACAAATCGCGTGCATGCTTTCATAGTGCTTAAAAACAATTTTGGGTGGTTACTGTTAAGTATCTGAGCACACACTGTATGAGAAGGGTGCAACTTCATTCACACACACATGTGCACACACACACGCCTTAAACAGATTTAGCAATACAGTCATGTCTTTTCTGGAACAATAAAGAACCCTGTTTGTGAGCAAGCACTTAATAAAATGACAATAAATTTTGCTGCCTTTGAAAAATGTCTTACTGAGGTACTATGTTTTCACAAATAGTCTTACCAGTTTTCTTCTTGTATCTGGTTATGATGAAATATGAAACGATGTAGAGTACTGCAAAAAGTAGGAAACAAATCTGAAAATAAAAAAATAAAAACATTTAATAAAAGGGTTTACCTTGAATCTAATATATATGCCATATAAGGACAGCTAACCTGCACCACAGTGCCCTATGTACTGAAAGATTACACAAAGTAAACTAGGTAAACTAGATTCTAAAGATTAGGTTAATTTAGGTTATCTTGCCTACAGTGCACACCCCCACATGATAATATGACCTACTTATAGCAGTGATACATACCAATACAACAGTACATAATAAATAAACAAGTAATGAATTAAACTTGGCATAAAGTTGCATACTGTATCTATCAGTCACATACACACACTCACTAAATATTTATGTTGCATACGTTTGAACATCTGATTGGTTTTATGTAAATGTGGGCTGCCTGGCTAACCTAGCAAAGCAAAAAGACAACACCAGTGGAAGCGGTTATGAAACTCTCCTAGCTCCCTGTTTATTATATGAAGCACAACACATTGCAGCTGTAGGAAAAGGGGTTAAATAGGTGTGAGTCTAGCGCTGTAGAAGGAGGAGGAAAGGAATGTGTGTGGGAGATGCATGCATGTAAAACGGTGGTTTAATAGCACCTGATTTCAGTGAGTGAAGAAAGAAAAAGAAAGAAAGAAAGAAAGAAAGAAATAAAGAAAGCCTAGAAAAAATAGACAAACAAGGCCTATAATATGTTAAGAAACCAAATGTTTTGATTATAAAAACCGTCAATCACCATCATGAAATGAACAAGTCATTTTCCTATGTGTTTTTGGATTGATATTGGATAAAGGCTGCAAACTAAAGTGGCCCAGAAATAAACACCTTCAGGAATTTGTTGTTAGGTAACAGTGTCATCCGCCCACATCTACTATCACTGACCAGCACGTAGCTTCACTATCTGGGTCTAATGTTAGAAGCCCTACCTCAGCAAACCATCTCAACATTACACAGCTGATGAGCTGGCTAGAACGATGACTCAGTCAGACAACTTGTACACACACAACTAACTAAACCTAGGCCTCTATAGGGACGTCTTACACCTATTCAGTCAATCTGACAAGCAAAAAAACATTTTGCTTACAGGTTTTATCATCTAGAAGCAATTAAAGAAAATGCTTAGATAATTAAGACCTCAAATAAGGGAATAAATATCAAACACCAAATAAAACATATGAGGATTAATTTGAATTAAACCCCAATTGCTGCATAACAGAAAACCACAGCTAAATGCTTTAATTGCTTAATTGAGTAAAAGTATAATGAATATAACAAGACAATCAGACTGTTACAAACATATTATTTCACACTGATCATATAGGCTGGGGTAGGATAGAAAATGTACTTTAATAAAACTATGGTTTTTTTAAAGTTAGGCTAATAGTATTTGCTTCACTACACTAAAATATGGTTGACCTTGTTGGAGTACCTTAGTTAAGGTATCAAAGAGGACCCCACAGCATTTCCCTCACCTCCCATATTAATGCAGTTCCACTTTGCCAGGTTTACATAGTTAGTTGTACAGACCCTGTTCTATCTACAGTGTCCTTGGCACCATGGACAGCGACAACAACAGTATAGTGTGTACACAAGCTACCACAACAGCAGCATACCGGTACTAGGTTACAAGAAAGGTTTTCACAAGCTACTGAACACATGATGATGGAACGCTTTTGCAGGAACCTGCTGAATAAAACAGGTGTCTGCTTTAAGCAAAGAATGTTGACATTTGATACTGAGACACTTGACAGAATATGCAAGCGCCAGAGGCTTAAAGGAAGTGGTAGCTTGCGATGTTTATATAATATATCGTCCACATAAGATGTCATTAGATACTGCCAAATGTCCATATGTATTTTTTATGCAGCCATTATGAAATGTCAGTAATGTAGTATGAACTTGATGAACTTATGAAAAATAAAAAAATACAAAATACATTCTTGACATCAATAACGACGACAGCGTGCTATCGGTACAGTACCGTACCCTAAACGAAATTTGGCATGCATACTGATAGAGACAAAATACACAGAGATAAAGAGACCCAATAACGATACAAATAATTTCCGCTAAATATTTTAACGTATTAGTTGAGATCATTCATATACTGTAATAATTATTACATTATATAAAAGTATGCAGCTGAACCAACATTTTGGAATACGGTAAGCAAAATACGACATTCGCTGATTCTTTTGTTGCGCCCAAATATACTCTTTACAACTTGTGCTGTGTCTGACTGAGAGTAAAAGCTAACACTAGCTAGCATCACAGCATACACAGAGGACGTTATAATATTAGCTGGCTAGCTTAGCGCATCCGGTACGGTACCGTACGATAGGTTACTTACGATGTACTCGCGAACTTGACTATGGAAATTCTGCTCTCTGATAGTAACATCGTCTTCTTCCATTCTTCATATTGCAAATGTAAACTGCCCACTCACTACATGCTCGCTCGTAAAAATAGAAAGGAGGCGATGCGAATTGGTAGTAATGGGCTTTACACTCTAGTCGGACTGGCGCTGACAGACAGTTTACAACGGACGAAGGAACCGCTTAAAAAAAACGCCCCAAAATAAATTACGTCATCGCGTCGCGACATCTCGTACTGCGCCCCGGAAGTTAATTACCATGTTGTCGTGGGCCATGTCAACAAATATGAACTGCATGGAGAAATTCTGGATGTAAAACGTGTGCGAGGCAGTTTACTCATTTTGTCTATGTTGAAGGTGCCGTAAAAGTCTTTATTATATTATTTATTGAATTGTTCCAAAGCACTACAGCGCCATATTTAACTGTTTGTGTTAGCCGAACTGATTGGCTTTACCTTTTGAAAAGATAACACGAGCCACTTCCTAGTTGTTGGGTAATTGGTATTTGATTGCATGTATAAAACAGTTACACCACATTGGGTTGGATTTAGCTGACAAGAATGAAAGGCCAAGTAAAATCCAAGAAGAATCTTAATAGGAAAAATAACAATCGCGTATTACAGAAATACATGTTATCAGTGGACGAGTTTATTCAAAGCAAAGGAGTCTCGGGTGAAGTAGAGAGTGACCGTGTTTTTAAATTAATTAAGAAGAAAAGTCGAAAAGAGCTACGTAGAGAAAAGCGTAAAATGAAAAAAGCCAAAATGAAATTACATTGTGAGGGCAAAACTAATCTTAGTTTACCCGCTGATACTAGTCATCCACAAACACAGAGAAAGAAGCCAAAAAAAAAAACAGAGAAATCAAAGAAAGATGTGTCAAAACCTCACCAAACCATCACTACCAGCAACACAAAAAAAACACCTGAGCATTCTGTTGCCCAGCCAACTTCAAATAAGGGAAAGAAAACAAGTAAACTTCAAGAATCACGAAAAATGGCACTTCTGGAGGCAAACGAAGCAGAGGACAGAGAAATAAAAAAGTTAGAACGTTGTCTGGGATACAACAAGAGGAAAAACAAAAATAATCTTCCACAATCCTTTGCTGATGATGGACTGGATTATATACTTGGCTTACTTGATCCTGGCTCATCAGCTGCGGCGTTGTACGACAGTGACAATGACATGGACACTGCCAAAGACAACTTTGAAAAGCTGGGTAAAAGTGACTCTGAATCGGGGGAGGAGGATGAACAAGGAGACTACTCTGCAAATGACACCGACGAGGAGGGGGATTCAGCTGATGAAGAAAGTGTGATTGACGATGATGATGAAATGGCTGAAGATGAGAATGAAGTGATAGAAGAGGATGAGAGTGCACAGGAGCAGACTGAGGACTTGTCTAATGATCACCAAGAAGAAGAAATTAGCGCTCTTCAAGTGAAGACAATAGAGTCAAAGTCTGTAAGTGTAAACGTTGAAACCTTTCGGTTTATGTATTCATTTACATTTAATTGTTTTCTTGAGTACGCCGGGCATTGAAATTATCTGGCTAAAATTAAACATTCTTCCAAATTCAGTTCAGCTCTACAGGAGTTAAGTATGTGCCACCTCACCTGCGTGACACTGGAGATGATAAACGCAAAGCTGAGCTCGAAAAGCTGAAGAGGACCGTTAAAGGTCTGATGAACAGGTAGTGTTGATGAAACAATATTTTTAAATACCTTGAGTGTTATATTGTGTAAATTGTCAAAAACAGGTACGGTAATGTAGCCTGGTGTAACCAGACCTAAAATGTACTTTGTGAATAAGGTCTGGCCACGCTCCATTGGAGCGTAACAGTTGTTTCCTCCTACTAGGTGTAGACCTCTGGTTAATTATGAAACTATTGGAAAGCGATGAACCAATCGGCGTTGCTCCAACTGTTTTGATCGTTCTATCTAGCTCTACCACCACGTCGAAACACGCTTGACTTCAACGTCATCTCACTAACCCACCCTGATTGGGTCGCTAGCAGGGTGGCTGTGAAAACGCTAATGTGATCAGGGTTTCCAGACTATAATCTCAGCGAAAATAAATGTAGCTGAGATCAACAGTTGGTCAGGGCCAGGCTAAAGGTAACCCCGCCTTCAAGCTGCTGCCATTTTCACCTAAATAATAGTAATTGTCGAAGTATTAAATATAGTATATGCAGAATTCACCTTATCTATGGAAATTCTTAGTGTGGCTATTGAATTAATGTGCTACAGTACTTAGAAACCTATCTTCAACTCCGCTTGCAATTATACCCGTGTGTCCTAAATGTACTTATGTAGCAACAGTTGGGCAATATCCAGTATCTATAAAGATCAGAAACAGGACATGGCCAAGGCTCATTAAGCATAATGGTGTCTCTTCGATAGCATGTAATGTAGTTGTAAGGTGTAGTCTATTCTAGCAACACTGTGTGTGTGTGTGTGTGTGTGTGTGTGTGTGTGTGCTCGTGTCCTGACATTTCCAGGCTGAGTGAGCCCAACATGTCGTCCATCAGCGGTCAGCTGGAGGAGCTGTACATGAGCTCCAGCAGGAAGGATATGAATTATACCATAACAGAGGTGCTGCTAGCTTCCTGCGTCACCCCGGCGCTGATGCCAGACAGGCTGCTGATGGAGCATGTGCTGTTGGTTAGCGTCCTCCATCACACCGTTGGGCTGGAGGTATGTTCCTTTTAAAGATTGCTGCCTGCCTACGCAGCCATGGCACTGTTGACGCTGTCTACAGCTTATATCTGCTCCTGCATCGAAGCTACGCCGTAGCCTGACGCGCACCTCTCCAAAAATAAAACTCCCTGCGGCGACACAGACAGCAGCACACACAAACCCATATGCCAGAATGCTTGGAATTAAGGATCTTTATAACTGCTAGTGGCAGAAAGTCATACAGTTTCACATTAATGATTCGGCTTATTGCTTCACACACCTGGCAGAAGCAATATCCTGCATACATACACTGGCTGTTTCCATTTGACCATCCTGGTATGATTAAGAGATTTGCTGGAAAGGAACTTTTTTTATTTTATAAATACCTTGAACATTAACCAAGACTACAACTTAACATGAGTAGACAGGGATTTCCCTTTGGCATTTTTGTTTTTTTCACGGAAGTGAAAATACAATAAGCTGTCTTTTTATAAATATCATTTCCTGTCGACACATATTCTTTCCCAATATTTGTTATATGTTTATTTCAAAGCATTTACACTTTTTTTTTCTGTTCTGTTTTGGGAGCCATAACAAGACATCTATTTCCGTATGGGGAGGCTTTGCTTGCGACATTTGACAGACAAGAGCAAAAGTACATTATGTAGGCTTCGGTGTAAGCTCTGTAGATTCGATGCAAAAGCATAATTTAGCCTTAATTGAATATTAATTTAAAGGAATGATGGTATTGCACATTTTTAAATATATGTAAGTGTTCTGGGTGGGGGTGTTGAACAGCCAAAATATAGTTATATAGATATACCAGTCTACTTGCTTAGTGTTAGTATTTAGGCAGTAGTTGGACTCCAGAGGTCATGACCCTCTGCTGACCTCAGGTTCACTGTGTATTCTATCAGCCTCTGTGTAAGAGATAACTATTAGCCGTTAACCTTTGAGCGGACATTAGAACCTGGGTCATTCATTGGTATAAGGGATTTCCTTTTACCTATTAACTATTTCCTTTGTATAATTTCCCCCCATTTTTATTAATTGGAAAGTTCCTGCTAACATCTTTGTCTTCCTTACCTGAGGGTGAGTGAAGATGTAATCTCTGTCTTGTTGACACTTCGCCCGTTAAACTGGAAACACCAATTACCAAAGCCTTTCCATGGTAAATGGCCATGGTTGTATATTATGTTAAGTTGTATTTACTATATTTAGTATGCTTTACATGGTGCTGAACTGGTGAGGCATACTTTTACAGATAGTACATGTACTGTATGATGCAATTGATCCCTTGGGGATCACAAATAATGCTTCACGAGTGTCAAATCTACAGGTGGGAGCACATTTTCTGGAGACGGTCGTGCGAAAGTTCGACAAGACGTACAGGAGTGCCGGCGAGGGTAAAGAGTGTGTCAACCTGGTGGCCATAGTGGCTCACCTCTACAACTTCCATGTGGTGCACGCCTTGCTTATCTTCGACATCCTGAAGCTGCTGGTGGCAGGCTTCACCGAGAGAGACCTGGAGCTGGCCCTGTTTGTGCTGAAGAACGTGGGCTTTTCCCTGCGCAAGGATGACCCTCTGGCCCTCAAGGAGCTCATCTCTGACGCCCAGTGCAAGGCCAACCAAACCGACTCCAAGTTGAATGAGCAGAGCAGGGTTAGTCCGTGGCACACAGTAAACGATGCAGGTAGACATGTCCTCAACAAGTATGACTTCATGTTGTGTACATGGATTCACCCAGGTGCACTTCATGTTGGAGACCATGCTGGCTTTAAAGAACAACGATATGCGGAAGATCCCAGGCTATGACCCAGAGCCCGTGGAGAAACTTAGGAAGTTTCAGCGAACTCTGGTAGATTTTCATCGCACTTCTGGCTAAATGAGCAAATAGACTATTATATACCATGCCCAAAACTGTTATACACAGTTCTTCTGTGCATGGTATATAATTGTCTAATTGCATATATATATGTATGTATGTGTGTGTATGTATAATATGTATTATATATATATATATATATTATACACACACACACACACACATATACATTCATTAGGGATGGCACCGATACGATACTGATTTAAATAGCAGTATCGGTAACAATTGAACCAATCTATGGGCTAATCCAATAAAATTAATTTACAGCATAAGTCTACTGTCAAGCATCAGCAGTACAGTATCAGCAGCAGGTTTCTAAAATGCATCTAAGTCCTAAAATAGAGATTGTCTGTCATTTATTTGCGAATGCTTCAATGACAACATTGTAATGTTTCCATATATATATATATATATATATATATATATATATAACCCATGTTACATTATGTTTTACAGAGTTAGGAAGCCTGATGGTTCCTTACATAAAACATGATTCCCAGTCTCTTCCTCAGTCACAATGAGGGATACAGCCTAGCTTAATTTAACACTGAAATCGGATAGGTACTCTGCATCGGCCAATACCTAAAGTGCAGGTATTGGGACTGAAAAAATTGGATCATGCCATCCCTAATATATATGCGCACACACACACAAGCACTGGAAGACATTAATTGACTAATGCAGCAATTTCTCTGCTTTTACTATACAATTTATATTTCATAGTGGTGTTGGAAAGTATTCATACCCCTTGAACTTTTCCACATTTTGTCACGTTACAACCACAAACGTAAATAGATTTTATTGGGATTTTATGTGATAGACAAACACAAAGGGACACATAATTTTGAAGGGGAAAATTATACATGGTTTTTCTAAATTTTGTACAAGTAGAAAACTGAAGTGTGGCGTGCAAAAGTATTCAGCCCCCCTGAGTCAAAACTTTCTAGAACCACCTTTCGCTGCAATTACAACTGCAAGTATTTTGTTGAATAACTCTACCAGCTTTGCACATCTAGAGACTGAAATATTTTCCCATTCTTCTTTGCAAAATAGCTCAAATTCAGTCAGATTGGATGGCGAGCATCTGTGAACTAGGGCTGGATGATTTGATCAAAAAGTAATACTGCCATTATTTTGGCAAATATTGCGATATAGTAAGCAGCTTCAATAATTATGTTTCCTTTGTTATCAAAGCATAAAAGTGCTATGTATTATATTTTTTATCTAGCCGCAAACACATATGTTCTAAGATACAATACAGTATAGTGGAATATATCTTTTAAACATAGATTGAATTGATGCTGCTGTGCTTAGTGTGTGTGACATCCAGTGGTAATATGTCATATAGGACCACTTAAATTAGAAAAAAAAGCATAAGTAATAAGGTAGCCTAGCCGACATGTATTTTGAAATATGTAGGATATTAAATAATTAAAATAAAGTCTCGGAATGATAGGCTATAGCTACATTTATGCAAACTATAAAATAAGTATTTTCTGCCAGTCCATCAAACAAGCATTGATCTTATCAAGTTGGGAACAACTGAATATCTGATAAATTATTAAACGCTAGTGTCTTTTGTGCTTGGCTTTTCCAGAGACTTGACGTCTGTCTCCATCACTTTGATTATATGGTGATCAAAATATTTTTGTTTTTTTCCCCCGTCAAACCTTGCCTCTTTTGGATTTTGTATCACTCTAGTTAAACAGACTATTAAATTAAGCATGTGTTCTAAGAGAACAGGGCCGATTGATCACAGGCTATGTTTATCTGTATATCTTGTTATTTTCTGCATCGTGCCCTGCAGGTCCACTTCGCTTCTATATTTTTTATCGTACCCTGCTTTAAACTTTTCCACAACTTTATCCCTGGCCCGTCTGGTGTGGTCCTTGGGCCTAATGATGCTGTTTGTTCACTAATGTTTTCTAACAAACCTCTGAGGCCTTAATAGAACAGATGTATTTATACTGAGATTAGATTACACACAGGTGGACTCTATTTACTTCTGAAGGCAATTTGTTGAAACAGATTTTATTTATTTTTATCATAGTGAATGGTGGTGTATGCTTCCGCACGCCACACTTTTTGGTTGTTTATTTGTCAAAACATTTGAAAAACCATGTTTAGTTTTCCTTCTACTTCACAATTATGCCGCACTTTGTGTTGGTCTATAACATACAATCCCAATAAAATATATTTACGTTTGTTGTTGTAACGTGACAAAATGTGGAAAAGTTCAAGGGGTATGAATACTTTTGCAAGCCACTAGATTTACATGTGCCATATGTAATTTTATATTGATATGATTTACAATATATTTGTACTATTACATTAAACTAAAATTATTTCAGAGCTCTATATACAGTAGTCTATTTTCCCCCACTGGTTCTTTGTATATTTAATTACAGCCAGCAGGGGGCGCCAGAATTCCATCATAGCAGTTTGATCATATTGAACTGAGTTGTTTGTTCAGTTGAATGTTGTCAGATAAATGAGTGCCTGACTTGGTGTCTTCTGACGCCTGTAAGCCAACTGGAGAATGTATTTATTGTTAATGTGCTAACGGTCTTGTCCAGTTGCAACCTTAACTTATGTCAATCACACAGAAGCCCACCCATCTCTGGAATACCATTGAAACCAATGTGCCGTTTAGTGACTTACTGGAGGGCACTGCAGTAAATATGTGCGCACGTGTGCACTCAGATCCACCACCGGGCTGGAGGCAGTGACGTGAAGCTCAGGGTCTCACTGGAGAATCTTCTGGTAGCGGAGCAAATTGGCCGCTGGTGGATCGTGGGCTCCTCCTGGAGCGGAGCACCAATGATCTGTGGCCAAGAAAGTACCACCTCGAAAAGCAGCGCCCCCCAGGGCAAGGTACCTTACATTACACTGTTATCATTGGCTTATTTATTGTGCTACTTGTCCTTAACATGACCCCATGAAAAATAAAAACTAACGAGCAATATGTTACATTTAATAAAAAAATGTATAACATGTTTATAGACAATTTCACATTTACCTCTTAAGATAAATATTTTTAGAGCCAACCACGGTTGGCTTCCAAGTGTTCAAAGCCAGCCGTTTGCAGCAGGTCATGTCTTTGTGAGATGAGCACTGTTTCTGCTCCTGCCTCCACAGTTTAGTGCCAAGGTGTTAGACCTGGCCAGGAAGCAGAGGATGAACACAGAGGTGAGGAGGAACATCTTCTGTGTGCTCATGACCAGCGAGGACTACCTGGATGCTTTTGAGAAACTGTTGAGGTTTGTTGTATAGTCCTGTCCATGTTACTGGCTAGTGGGCACCAACACAGATGTTTTTTTTTGACTCACCAAATCATGTCTTCAGAAAGTGTACATTTTATATACAGTATATTATTTATATATATATATAATGTGGAAAAAAAAAAATCTTTTCTCTCTAAATTTCTTATTTCTTTGTGGCCTGATGGTCATTTTGGCCTAGCTGCCATAAATGATCAGCTTTACCAGCAGCACAATAATAATAATATGGCAGGCAGCAACGAGTAAACAAGAAAATTCACGCTCTGTGTGATTGGTTGTAATCCGCTCTCTGTGGAATTTGTTTTGCTGAGATGCTGGTTTTATTAGTGTGACATCTAGTAGCAGAAATTCATATAGAACAAATAAATAAGCAGAATAAATTGAAAGGTTTCCAGAAATAAATTATATTATTATTATATATAAATATATGAAAATATGTACACATTTTATTTTATAGTGTTCTTGAATTTTGTTGGAGAAAAGTGTTAACATGGTTTACATGTGTTGTTTTTTGTTGTTGTTCAGAATGGGTTTAAAAGACCAGCAGGAGAGAGAAATAGTCCACGTGCTGATGGACTGCTGCCTGCAGGAGAAAACCTTCAATGCTTTCTATGCAGTACTGGGAGACAAGTTCTGCGCTCATGAAAGACGCTTCCAGGTACGCTCTTGTCTCAGCGTCTTCCCTCCATTATTTAGCACTACGTTATACAAGCAGCTCTGTGCTGAATGTCTGATGACATACAGTGTATCTGTAATCTTAACAGCACTTTCAGGAAGTGGTATTGTCGAATTTCATTGGCTGTTAGCATTGTCACTGACACGGCTGTATCCGTAATTCCAGTGCGACGCTAGTGCAATGTTTTATTTACTTATTTCATTCTTTTAGTTTACTTTAAGCCAGGGGTGGCTAACCCTGGTCCTGGAGAGCCACAGCCCTGCATGTTTTAGATGTCGCCCTGCTCCAACACACCTGATTCTAATGTATGGCTCGTTAGAAGCCTGATAACGACCCATTCATTAGAATCAGGTGCAGGGAGACATCTAAAACATGCAGGGCTGTGGCTCTCCAGCACCATGGTTAGCCACCCCTGCTTTAAGCAGTAACCCTAGCCTGCTTATTTAACAGATGTACAAGACTTGTGTCTTTAAGTTTCCCAACCAATTCTTCAGTGTTTAACGTCCGATTCAGTCATTGAGTTATGTAATTTGTCATTGTGCATGTCAATCAAAATGCTGTCCTGTCAAGTAGGCAGGTCTTGACACAATTAGCCAGCGCTGTGTTCCAGACTTTATGCCAGTAAAAGCTGGGTCTGTGAGACTTCTACTCATTAACTAAAATGTCCTCATAATATATTGGTTTTACATCAGAACTGTTGTAAATAACATTAGATCAATGTAAAACATTTAACATGAATGTTGCATTAACTGTTGTAATTAAAATAAAGAAAATGGTTCTAGTTTTTGAGTGGATTACAATGGAGTTTATAAAAATAAACGATCCCTTAATATGTTAAAGATAGTAGTAGAGTATCACTTGAATGTTCCTCTTATTTGAAGCAGTCTTTGTGTGCCAATTACGCTTCTTATTCGACAGTTCTGCCAATGCAGCAATGAAAATATGAGTTACAGGAAATCAAACGTGGTTTGTAGGCTTTAAACATTGTAACATTTTATATTTATACATGTAATAGAAACAATTAAATATTGTTTAACTATTGCATTGATATGTATATTTTACACACATACATACAACCTTAAAAATGGGATCTATTTTTCTGTCTGCTCATATGCTTGGAACATTGGAGAAAACATAATAAAAGTATTCAGAGGGTTTGATCAGTGTCTTAACCATAGTTCTATGGTCTTAACAAAACCACACTCACACTAAATGGGCTCCGTGACCACCCAGACCTCTCCCACTGTATTTGACCTGCATGCTGAGGCCAGCAATCCAGTGTGGGAGCTTCTCACACCTCTTCCCTCAGATGTTATTTGTCTCACACTGTGATTGCAAACAATGGGGCTGTCACCAAGCTTCCTATTAGGCCCCTACAAGCCACCGTCCCCTATCACAAACTGATAACCATTGTCCCCGTCAAATATCTCGAGCCAGGAGTGCTAGGGATGTTTGCCTTTCACGTGTAAACTGGATCTGGATGACAAATGTCTTCCGGATCCAGATGTGTAGGGTTTTTTTTTTTCTTTTTTGCAATTTGTGGAGTAAATCCGATGCCTGAGTTCATGCTGTTGTTCTGCCAGATGACCTTCCAGTTCAGCCTATGGGACAAGTTTAAAGAGCTGTCCAACCTCCCTGCCTGCGCATTCAGTAACCTAGCCCAGCTAGTTACCTTCTTGTTCCAGAAGAAGAGCCTGTCCATCTCCATACTCAAAGTAAGTGTTGAGAGTTCACTTCTGCCATACAATACACTTGGGTGCTATTGGTTTGAGTTGAAAGCCAATAGTGAATGTGTCTCTCTGTGTTTGTGTTTGCGTCTGCGTAGGCGATCCAGTTCGGGGAACTAGATAAGCCCAAGGTCCGTTTCTTGCGCCATGTGCTCACAAAACTGCTGCAGGAAACAGAGCCTCAGGATCTAGCTACTATATTCGGAAGGTGAGTCATTGCCTTGTCATAGCTACAGTCTGTCCAGCTTGTTGTATTTAGCTGATGTCTGTGGTACGTAGGTGGTCTTTTTGGGACCATGTGTGATGTTAGTGTATGGCCAAAGGGGGCAGTATCTTCAGTAATAGACTGCATTGGCACTGACTAGCTTTTCCTAGTTGTTTTTCTTAGAATGTCACACATAGGAACTGGGTTCAGAAAAAGATCAGATCTGCAAATGGAAGGTTTTTCATGAATAGGGAGTAGGCTGGATCATTATATTACATACATTTGTTTCCATGGAAATGTTCAAGATGGCAGCTTTAGTAATGCTCACAAGAGAAGTGTAAATAGTGGCAAATATTCTCTCTATAACCCTTCTCTTTCACACGCTAGCAAAGTTGGCGTTTGTCGTAAAGCCGCCAGCCCCTCGCAACGTAGCGCGTACTGTACGGCTGTGTGAAAGACACATCAATGTTCCTCATTGTCTTCCACCCACCAGGATTTCCGGAATCCCCAAGCTAGGAATGCTGCGTGAGGGCTTGAAGCTTTTCATCAGCCACTTCTTGCTGAAGAACAGTCAGCCGCAGAGCACAGCTGAGCAACCGGCTGTGCTGTTGGAGCGAGCCCAGGTCGCCACCAAGGCCATGGAGGCCAAAGAGGGAACACTCAAAATGTAGGGAAACACCAAGTGGAGAGATGTGAGCTGTCAGGAGAGAATCCGAGCGCTGATTGTCCAGAATGGCTTCAGGTGAAGGTGACTTTACTGGATGCTATTTCGTTTGCCTTTCACGGATGGACAAAATTAGTTTTGCTGTGGTTAAAAGCAATGCACATTAAGGCTCGTGCTTGTTTCCGGTATCCTTTCTTCTTTTTATACATGAACAATGTTTAATTATCTTCATTTTCCCACTCCAAATGTCAAAATGCTGTTTAAATAAATCTTTACTAATCTCTTTAAAATGAACATTATTTCCCCCATTGTGTTGTAGTGGCAGTGTATAGCATTGTTGAGATATCAGTGACTGTTTACCCATTACATATAATATTGTACTGAATCAATCAGGCTTCCAGCGTCAAGCCTTTTGTCCATAATTCATAGTATACAGTATCTATATTTATATTTCCTGGGAAGGAATTATTTTAGGGCTTTGATTCCAGGGAGCTGATGCCAGGAGTACCTGCCTGCATAGCATAGTCCTTCTGTTATGTTTGAGGCCATCTTTATTTGTGTGAAATACATCATATTTTGAAAGAGAGAAGTCAAAGAGACACCAAGGTCATTCAAAGGTAATGCCTGGATGTGTGTTTTGTAAGTGTACTTAGCTAGGCCTATTTATTTAACATGTATAAGATGGTTATAGGGATATTGACCAGATGTAGTTTAGTGCAGTTGACATAATATCTCATTTGAAAAAGGATTTGGCCAAATATGTTAGGCATTAATAGTTGAGTTCTCAAGGAAACTCTTAAGAGGGAGCAATAGTGTGTCAATACACTCACCTAGACGTCCATACACTTGCCATTGTCTGCAGATGTGAGCCACAGAGGTGCCATCAACATTGCATGAACTGACTGGGTTTGACCATCAGGTGAACTCAGTCTGCTAAGTTAAAATAAACAAGTAAGATAACCGGGAGAGATGAAATTTTGTTCATAATAATCAGTAGCCTAATACTGTGGTTTTGATCACCATGGGAACAGTACAATTATTAGTCATGAATTGAAAAATATCTTAAAAGGCCTTTTTTTGGAGATTGTAAATCTACTGGATTACTGTAAATGCAAAGGCATATTTTACCTTTATAGGCAACACATGATCAGGTGTTGAATCAGTCAAAGATAAGGTATTTCACAGTAATTAAGTGGTATAGACAAAGTCTTCTGATTATCTGTTTCTATTTTTTTATCAAAAGATACGTCTTATATTTAGGATAGTTTTTTCCTCACTATCTTGCAAACATTCAATTGCAATTAAAATGCACTTTATGAGAAAATCTGCATCAATTAGCCTAACTGAATCTTTAAATCTTGAAATAGGCCTACAATCCAATAGCCTTTCTTTTAGGCTATTTCTCAGAGATTACAAACATGTCTACATTGTCTTGTACGAATGTATTTATGTTATCCTATATAGTTTTAATTGAGAACATTGCCTTGGTATCTTCATGTAACAAATCAGTTGTTTCCCACATCAGTTTAACTCCAGCTAATGCAACCTTTTCATACAAGTGAGGGCCTTTTACAAATGTTTTTTAATAGGAAGCAATTGATAAACTGGTGTGAAATGTTTGTGTAGTCTTCCTGTTTTCCCTTGTGTGCAATCTGAGTAACAGCAGTCAGAGCAAGCTTAAAGACATGTCTTGCTTGTTTGAGCATTACAGAAGTAAAAAACGATATTTCCTTGGCAATTATGCATTTGTATTTAAAAGAAGGGGAGTAAAAAATACAAAAGTAAATGGCAATTAAACAATTATTCACTGGAAAGAATACGTTTGGATTTTATACAACATTTTATTTCACAGTCTGCATCAACAGAGACGCTAAACAATAATTTAGCATGCACTGGTTTAACCATATTATAAATACAGTATAGAAAAATAAATGTATATTGTATTACTGCGATATGACACAAATAGAACACCACCAAAAAGTTAAACCCAACGAACTGCGTCAACCCAAAACGAAACGCCTATATATTGGCAAATTATTCTAATTATTGCGAACATTGCGAATGTATTGCAGTGTCCTGAGCCATAATACAACAGCATTTGTAAATAAACCATGCGCTGTAAATCTAAAAACTCCTGATTTATTGCTTGTTTAGGCCTATGACAAGATGACCACAATCACCTTATACGCTTAGTGTTTTCGACTACAAACGTTATATCCCAGGTATGGGTGATTAGAGTTGGATTACATGCAAAATTCCCAAAGTCACCTTTTATAGGACATTGACTCCGTTCCTTGTCTCAAGGCTGTGGACTTAAATCGCTGGTGTGATTTCTCTCGTCGTCTGAAGAGCAATCTGACGAGTTGTACAGGAAGTGGTCGCCCTCGTCCTCATCGCTGTCCCTGAAGTCTCTAATTCTGCCATTTTTGGAGTCTGTCTTTTTGTGATAATCCGTTTGATCGAGTCCGTCCGATTTCTCCTGGCCGTTCTTGGCGCTTTTCTGTTTCTCAGCCTCCAGAGCGGCCTGCTCCTTGGCCTTTTTACTCCTCTTCCACTTCATCCGTCTGTTCTGGAACCAAATTTTAACCTAGAAATAAGAAAAATATCTTTACATTGCGTAAAGGCCATGCGTAAAGCGTCGTGCGTAATTGTCAGGTTAAATAATCTTAAACGTGATCAAGGTGCAATAATAAATAAGATAATGTCTAATTTCCAATCATGAAGGTAAAGTCATATTCAAAGTAATATAGATTATATTCCAATACATTACCTGCGTTTCCGTCAGCATGAGGGACGTGGCCACTTCAAAGCGCTTGGGTCGCGACAGGTACTTGTTCAGTTTGAACTGGTGCTCCAGTTCCAGTAATTGTTGACTTGTGAACGCTGTTCTGGGTCGTCTACACTTTCCGAGCATGTTCGACTGCGCCTGAGCTGCAAGGTAAACAATCCAGCATCAATTCCTCACACCCTGACACTAAATGCATACACATGGATACATTATGTAAATTGGGTTGGAATTGTGTGCATCTATTTGAAAACATAACCTTGTCATGACACGTGTAGCCTACGACATTAAACTCAAATAAACAATTAATAGCCTACACACTGAGCCCACATTTTTTACTATATGTCGCAATGTATGCCAATGTAATCGCAAGCAACAACGGATATGCATTTTCTGAAAGAAGCTATCTGTTACTCAATTTTGTACAAATCTGTTAAAACGAACGGTGAACAAAAAGCCAGTATCCAGTTGAGCAAATAGTGTGTAGACTTTGGGTTTCACGCCCCTCTGCCACTTTCCCACTGTCCATTATCTGGCGATTTTAGTTACTCTATACTGAGAGTATTTTGCCTTCAGCCAAATAAAATATACCGTGTGGCCTAAAGTGTCTGTTGTTTGATTATCAGATTATCGACAAATGTCAGGTCATCGATGTAAAAAGCATAAGCATAAATACAGACATATTTTAGCTGCATGTGCACTAAAAACTATTGAATTTCACTCACAATGAAGTTCAGCTTAATTACGGAAATATGCTATCTTTAAACTCACAATTAAAATCGGACATTTTCGGGAGCATCATCCCAGCTGTAGACACACGGAGCCAGTGGTCTAGCTGGAAGGTGCTTGCCGTAAATTTGATGGAGTCACCGGGATGATGGTGATGGGATCCGTGCGGGTACGAGTAGGACAAGGCCGGGTGTTGGCCGAGTGCGGCGGCAGAGTAGGTATACATGGGGTGGCCGTAGAGAGCCTGTGGGGGGATTCCTGCACTGTTCTGCGGATGTAATCCAACCATGCTGTGAGGACTGTTCAGGAAACCGGGTTTAGGAATCAAACCGCATGAGGAGATCCGCGGCGGTGATGGCGTCTCGGTGCGTAAAGTCTCGCCGCCGTTAGTGTTGATTTCTGGAGCCGTTACACTTCCTGAAGACGAAATGGAAGAGGAGGAGAGAGAGGTCACCAAAGCTAGCGGAGAGGTTTGCACCTTTGGAGTGTCGACCGCCAGAAGCGCGTCGATGCGGAAATTTTTGGATTTCTCCATTTGGCCCGTGCGTCCTTTACACAGCCGCGTCTAAAACCAAGTGGGGTTGTTGCCTTTGTACCTCTCAAAAAGTTACGCTCTGGTTCGAAGTGTTAGCTAGGGAACCCGACGAGACAATTAATCCCTATTGCAAGAAGACGATTGGTTCCCCCGTTTAGCAGAGGGGTTGTACCATTGGACGAGAAAGTGTTTAGGGCAGTTGTACGCATTGTGCCTCTCACAAATATGATTCATAAGGGTAGGTTAATTATGTGGATAAATAGAAAGACATACACACGTTATTGAATTTAACGCTGAACAATTTTAAAATGGGTGGATCAAATATGTAAAATAAATCAAAATATAAATAAAATCTAGGATACAATATTGGCCATGGTCCAAATATGATTTTCAACATGATATTTCATGAGCGTTAGGACTAAAATAAATTTAAATAAAACCTGCAACACATCGCTAGAGGTAAAGTTAATCATACCATTATAAAAAACACAATTATTTCACGAAGCCATTAGGAAATCTCTCTGACCTAAACTCTAAACGTGTTGCAGGCCCATTGAAGAGACCCACAAATTAACATCAACATATTCTATCCTATGTTATACACCAAAGCAAGTCCAAACGAGCATAATTGTGCATCTGACAGGGTTATGATGGAGCTAAAATTATAAAATGATATTATTATATTATAAAATGAT
>JAODUK010028144.1:0-23617 GCA_027564635.1 Typhlichthys eigenmanni
GTCAATACTGTTACCCTCACCAAAAAGCTCTTAGAAAATAATGGTACATTCCAGAAGTGACATCATTTACAGGAAGTGACATCATCTTTGATTTCAGGTTATCAACAAATAAAAAAAAGCAAGTTTCTCTCATCTCTAATGTACTATTTTTGATGTTTTATGAAGTTTGTCTGGGGGAGGGGGGGCAACATAAAATGTCAACACTGTTACCATCTTTTTACATATAAACCTACATAATTATGTATTTGTCATAATACAATCAATATATAACAGTAATCACCTTTCTAAGTACACAGCATGTGGTTTTGTGACCTAGACCTTTTAGCTAGCAATGATCAGTTAGCTTGAAATGGTCAAGCCTGTTACTGTCAAGCCTGTTGCTTTTCCAGAGTAACAGACTTTGACATTTCAGTAACAGGCATGACATAGATTACTGTTTTCCCCAGTTTTAATGTCTTCATAAGTTAGAATTATACAATTAAAACCTTTTTTGAAGGAGTAATGTGTGTATAATATATCTAATATTCATATCATGCAATGAGGATATTGACTATGGCCACATTTTAGTTTAATACTGTTTGATTCCCATGCATCCTTAAGTATTTAATGTAATGCAGTGATGCTACTGAGCTTATTGTTAGTTAATATGTTGCGTATTGTTAGTTAAAAATAGCGTTGTGTTGATTATTCTGTATTAAGTAATAATAATCAACTTTACTCTATAATACATTTTTACAGACATAAATAGCATGCCATTAAATACAGCAGAAAAGCAAAGGTGCTATCGCGCTCACCGAGATGCAGATCCTGAAAGAAGGACAAAGTACCTTGAATGGGAGAAGAAGAAAGCAACTTTGACGTGTTAAGTTTGTATGGCTGTTCTCAGTCTCTTAACTGATAGCATAATAATTCTTTTGTTGTGTTACATGAGTTACTATATTAATGTTTTACTTAATTTACCTCAGCCTTTGCTGAATTTTGTCACTTCCTTCACTGTGAAAATTAGGGTTTTCACTTTGATAAAATTTGTGATAAGTTTGATTGTTTTCAGTCTCAGTCTAATTGCTACAAAACTGTTTTATGTTCATTCTCATGCTCATTGCCTTTGACAAAATGCATTACCTCCTTTAATGTGAAAATATGATATGTAATATGTTTGTATGATCTGGCTGTTCTCTCTTCTACAAAAAAATATGTTTACAATAAAATAATTTGATATCCTTAATTGTATATCAAATAATGCTATTAGCCATTAACTAATAAGCTATTAGTTATTAGTTTGTGATATTCATGGACAGGATATCGAGGCGTTGTCATGGTGGAGAGGGGTTGCGGTTCGGTGACCTGGGGATCTCATCGCTGCTTTTTGCAGATGATGTGGTCCTGATGGTCCTTAACAGACATTTTTGCAATCATGTAATGATACACATAATAAGTGGTAGCCTACTTACACATGAAGTCACAAAGGAGCCAATTCAGTATTGTTTCTTCTTCTGTTGGTTTCCGACGTTCTGAGACGTCCCTCTTAGCATCCATGCCAGCATTCATCCAGACGCCGTCCTTGTAAGCATATGACTCGAGGGTTTAGTGACGTCCCTCTAAACATCCATGCCAGCATTCATCCGGACACGGACAGACGTTGAGAGATTCATGTAAGCATTGACTCGACGGCTCCCCTAGCGTGGACGTCCACGTCTGTCTGAGAGCTCGGCCGTCCGTCCTTGTAAGCACCGACTTGAGAGCTCGGCCGTCCGTCCATGTACGCATCGACTCGAGGGCTCCCCCTAACGTGGACGTATACATGGACGTCCACGACCCTCTGGGGGATCTAGCTGCCTCTCTGTATTTGTGTACTTTGAACACAGGGAGATAATTACTGCACTGCAGGTATAAAACACAGAAATTGCAAACAATGACCACAAGAGAGCGCTAGTGCAAAAGCAGTCCTCAGCCATCTTAAATGCTTGCCGCATTTATTGACTATAGAAAAAAGTAATCCCTGTACCCGCAAGGCATTGGAATGCTGAAATATATTATAAAGTCAAAATAGGCAAATTAATTCATATCATTGCACTGCATAAACCAACATTCTTTTTATTAGCCTATTAAATTGACAAAACCGGTGCCACTCAGGTGCCACTATAGCTTTAACCAGTCCTTGCATTGGCTCTGTGTCAACTGGCCTGTCCAATACTATTTTTGTGAGCTTGGCTTGATTTCTTTATCCTTGATATATTGCCAATGTGTGGGGACATGCAAGTAGACACATTAAAAGTATTTTCTGATTTGAAAAGTATTTTATAACGTCATCATCAACACTTTGAAGGTGTGGCTACAAGCCCTATTTGAAATCGGATAAAATGAACGTCCCAGAACTATTTTGTTGTATGTATGTGCAGAATGAAATATATAGCTCACACGCTAAATAATGACACTAGTAATACTAGCAATAAGTAATACTCCTTGACCTTGACTGTGTTAAAGCGGCCCCATAATACTACACGTCTTCGGCAGCTCGCTGTTTATGTTTCCAATCAGACTGCATACCATTTAGGTGTGGGACAGGAGTTTCAAACCAAAACAAATTCTCAACACTACACATTGTGCCATGCATGCAATACTGAATGCAGTATTAAGAGAGAGCTTAGGATGCAAACTATATCATCATTCACAGTACTAGGGAAGAGCACATTTCAACTACTACATGAGTGAAAGTGGCCCGCAGTGTTGCCCTGACAGCCAGCGGCAGTGATGTGACAGCGAATGTAATTTCTTGTTTTTCAAAGAAGCATACAGTAGAACAAGAAGCTCCTTCAGGGATTATTAAAAGTCACTTCTGCTGGGATTGCAGCAGTCTGCCTAGATCTCTGGCTATATGACGATAGGCTTCTGTATTGCTAGTATTGGTGCACATACTGTATTTTATAGTATCCCGTATGCGGTAAGGCATAATAAAGATTTTGGACAGGGTGAATGATGCTGTAGCACTGCGCTCAAGGAGGAGAGGTCACGCAGGCCTGTGGAGGCTGGTGTCCACTAGGGTTGTTGCTGAGAAGCTAGAGTTTCCACAACAAAGCAAGAGAAAGACCAGATTAACAAGAAAATGTTTCTTGGTTTTGCTTCCATGCACTCACTCACACGCACGCACGCACGCACGCACGCACGCACGCACGCACGCACGCATACGCACGCATGGCCTGTTTTCCTTTCCATCTCTTCCTCCTTAACCCCCATTTTGCTTTCTGTTCTTTAGCCTTTTTCATCCAGTTCCATTCCACTTCATTCCACCTCCCTAACCTCCCAATCTCTCTCTCTCTCTCTCTCTCTCTCTCTCTCTCTGATTAAGCTTCCTGGTGCATTAATAAGTGCAGCCTCTCCTCCCTCCATCCCTCCATCCTTCCTCCGGTGGGATTAGCCAGAGAACTAATTCCATCTCTAGTCTTCTACCCGCTTTGAAGTCGACTGCCAGGAAAACCGCCCCGGCTCCTTCAAGAACCATTTGCATAATCCGACCACTGCACACGCCCTGTCCGAGTTGAGGGAGAGCTAATGCGGCAGATGGAATAATCCAGTGTTTTTTATTTACTTCTCTTCTTTATTGGCGTTATCGAGGGATCAATGGATCATGGGTACTATCAGTGTCGCCGTCGCCTTTGTTGAGACATCCTCACCGCGACCTGCGGTTTATCCTTATTCATTTTTGCCATCATTACCATCAGTAGGCTAATTAGCGTGTGCGTGATATGCAAATGTTGTTTACTGTCAAGTGGCTGATTATTTTGATGCTGGTTCACAGTATCTGCTAAAGTAATACTGCATGGATAGTTTTACTAACTCTGGGGTCAATAAAGATTTGCATTCTGGGAAATATCTGCTCTGCATGTGTAATTGCTCCGTTCTGCAATGTTTAGGGAATAGGCCATACATCGACACTGCTATTCAGTTTCACAGTGACACCATTGAGGGTAATGGGACGAGGCTTTAATGTACTGGAATGCAGCGGATATGGAAAACACAGATGTTTTTCCCCATTGTGTTCAACAACATGCTGAGTAGTCTGCATCACTAAAAGCAGGTTTAGCCGTAGTTTCATTATGTCATGTAATTAATTCATCTCTTGAACCCTCACTAATCAGTTAGTGAGCTGCGAGACTACAGGCTACTGAAAATGTGGTTCATTCCATTCCATAATGTAGTAACCACCAGGGACACTACATCAAGGCTAATTCCAGCCAAGCTTGACCTGGACTTAAATGGTGTTGACAGTATATGTGCTGCTGGCATGCTGGAACCATAATTCATATATTATAATGGAACAAGGCCCACCCTTCTGAAGTCTTTAATGTCAACACTGTACATATCCCAAGACATGGCCATACATTGTTTTGTTGAGAATTCCAGTTAAGATAGGTCTTATTTGGCCAATGTCCAAAATAATAAGCATATTGCCTGTGGACATTAGAGCCAATATGTAATGGTGCTGGATGGCTGTACGTTGTCGCACGACTCATACCGTGTTACTGTTGGCCGAGCAGGGTCATTTTTGTTGAGCATTATGCACACTTAAGATAGATGAGTGGAGATCATCGGCTCAAAGCCTGGGAACAACAGTGCTAGTGCTATAGTGCCACAGTGCTAGTGCCACCGTTATCTGCTGCTGAAGGATATATTGCAAACAAAACGCAGCATCCATCTTCTCCCCAAGACAGGTTGCGTGAGTTGTCAAATCAGCAGGCAGAAATCACAGATTAGCATTCTTAACCGGGCTTCTTGTGTGAACAGTGCAGGATCATATAAATAAGATGACAATTAGGCATAATTGCTGTTCTTTTTCATTTCACCCTTGGGCGCCACATTAGTCATCCACCAAAATGTCAGAATTTTAACCAAACCCTATTAACTGCAATGAAAAAGCTAAGCTTGTTTTAGGGAATAATCTACTGTGGTTGAAGACCTATAGGGATTAGTTGGATGTTACCCAGGTTGTAACAAGTAGAGTTGCATTGTCTGTGTAATTGTGTAAAAACACAATTTGCACATAATGAATTTAATGAGTGAATTAATTATAATTGCCATAAAACATGATTGCAATCCTTTTAATTGTTTATTTGATTTATTGTGTATTAATTAAAGTTAGTGGACTCTTTCCGTGGAATAGACTGACCATGTGTGTATATACTGTAGGTGAACATATGATCCCATGTTAAAATTGCATTTTGAATCATTACTTGTATAGATAGATAATTTATTTGATCAATCATTAATTTTTATCTGTAATTCCCTACAGAAGAATTAAGTCTTGATCTGATGACATTGTGTACTTTGTTTTTATCCTTTTGAAACCAAAGATGAAATGCTATATAACCTGAGAAATGCTTTTTGATCTAGTGAAATCTCTCTAAAACAGTTAACAATTAAATGTGTTTACTAGAATAGTTTGACACTATGCATATTGTATTAATGTATAGTATATACTTACAATAAAGTTAAAAAGAGGTGAATTTACTTTAGTTACGTTTATACATAAAATACTGCATTTCAACCAAATCTGTTTAATAGGGATGCAGACAAGGCTAATATGGTTTTTAAAAGGCAGGTTTAGGTATTTCTGTTTGCTTTATTTTCATCATGTATCATATCTTTTACTGTGTACTACTGGATCCTTCCATCTTGTATCGTCTGTCATTAATCATTGTACCTGCTATTGTAAAGCATGGTATCTGTGAAAAGTTAAACACAAATCCAGTTTACTTACTTCAGATCTATGGGCAAACCTATTTACAATATGTTAGACAAGCTGCAACATGTGTATGTGTTATGCCTATACTCAAAAGGTAATTCATACATTTTATTTAAAATGCTGTATCATTACAGTGTTTGTATACTGGTAAGGAAATAGGCTAAGGGAAGCTGAAGATGTATTCATAACTCCCACCACCATCCCAACATGGGTCTTGTACAGTAATGTCCCCCCACTGATTCTCACTGTAAATTCCAAGAACTACTCTCTCACCCAAAGGAAATTGAAGTTATTAGGCATATTTTAATTTGGACCTTGACAAATAGGGCTTCACATATTACACGGGCTGGCTGATGCAACCAGATTTTCATTCAGAAATGGAACTGCTCAGATCGACAAAAGGGCAGAAAACAAGCAGTAAAATATGTGTATAAAGTATAGGTACACTGTACATTAATGGTAGTGGGCGTATTTATTTATTATAGTGATAACTGGACACCCATCCCAAAGCATATCCCCATCCCATTAAAGGCATAGTCATCTATTGTAAGCTAATTGTAAGCAAATACACTTCAACAAATATCTCCTCGCATTTTGCTAGTTTACCGTTACCTGTGTGTGCTGAAAGAATAATCCGGAACTTCTACGCAGCCCTGGCTCCGTAAATATGAACATGTGAATGCTGCTTGGCTTTGCAACATGTTTCAATGTGTGGGGCGGAGCTTCTGAGGGAGTTTGTTTTGGTATGAGCTCAACGTTAACAAACATTTTCTAGAATGACTAACCCTGCCTTTAAGATCATAGTAGCATAAGGCACAGTTATATACAGTATATAATATAGTGTCACATTCCAGTTGATATGACAAATCATATTGAGACCATTAGCTAGCTATTATACTATGTATTTAAAGCAATAATCCCTTTAGGGTTAGGGGAGTTTCGAGTAAGAAATCATGAACATTTTTTTGTTTTTGAGTGTAGTTTTTCTTGGGCTGTCCAGAAACCCAAACCAATGCATTTTACCCTGAAAGCCTGGGTTAAAAAACAGCTACTGCTCACCCACCGCCAAACAAAATGAAATATTAATAGAGCCTATAAATCCAACCTTATATTTATCATAGACCAGGCATGCCCCTGTCATGCAGATGGATTGCATAGATTATACAAAAGGAAACCTTAGGCAGCCTCTGCATAAAGATACACTTGACATCATCATGGTGTAAATATCATTGCTGTTGCATGTTATCAGTCATACGTAACCTTGTTGAAGCCCACGTTTATGGTTTATTGTCAATAATTTGTGGTGAATTGATGTCCTGATGGCACAATATTAAGGGTTTTTTCAAAGTACAACTCGGTTGCTGAGTAAGTGTAATTGTAATTCACACCACCAGGGGCTATTCGGGTGTATGTAGAAACTTGGCATTTAGTCTTATACAAAATGCAAAATGCATTTGGGGTCTGCCCTACATGCATACTAAGTAGGCTGCATGCCAGAAGACAGTATTGTGCATGACTAGACTGTGTGGTTTATAGGCACCATCATACCATGAGGAGATATTTGGTGAATTTGACAAGACGTACACTACCTAAAAATCACTTACTACACATTTAATCTCTTTAACTAGTCAGCAACAACTGTATCAGCATCTAGCTCTACCACCATTTGACTTAGCCAACCCCGCTGATCGCTGATTGGTCCACCATCCAGGTGACTGTGCGAACATTAAAGCGACCAGGGTTTACAGACTATAATCTCAGCGAAGATTTACAAAACATCGATAGTTGGGCAAAGCCAGGTTACTGTGTACAGTATATGCCTCCTGTAAGATAGTCCCTTAGCCAAGGTACGAACTGAAAAGTCAGCTTTTCATTCACAAAATTCTGTCCTGGTTCCAACTTTCTTGATCTTTATTTGTTGTATGATGTTGTCATTGTGATGTAGTACCAGAGGTAATGAATTCATTAGCCTTTCTCCCTCCCTGTGAGCCATCTCTGCTCCTGCAAAGGAACAGGGTACAGGTCTTCATTGACAACGGTGGTTTTTGATCTCTATATAAAAAATGAGCAGCTTTCCTCCACACTTGTGTGTGAGCCTTCAAAAAAATGTCTCTGAGCCCCCGGACATTGTTCTAGGCGCCGAGTGTTCCTTAAGAGAAGAGACAAATTGAATTCTGTCATCTGCGAATAATTGCTTATGCAAAACCGTCAGTGGCAATGGCTATGCACAGTCTCCATGTTTCAGCAGAAATTCATTCACCCGAGGCCAGAGTGAATATATATGAGACCCTCTTGTGTATAAAACACGAGACAGGAACATACAGAAATGTACAATGTGCACCATGTATATTTTCATAGAAAAATCTATTCACCTGAAAATCTATGCACCCTAATGCACAATCACAGGTCGATTCTGGATGCTAATCGCAGATTATATCCGTGCCCCTACTTAAGCAAACATGTTTTTTCAGTATACTGGTACAGTATGTCTGCAATAAAAATGGGTTGGGTGCATTTTCCCCACCTGGTAAAACACTTTCCTGGCATGCAGACACACACACACACACACACACAGACGGAGACACATGCAGACACTCACACCATGTAGACACACACACAGACACACGCAGACACATGCAGACACACGCGCACATACATGCAGACACACACACACACACACACACATGCAGACATAGGCACACAAACAGACTTATTTCTGCAATTGTTTAAACATTTACTTGGTAATGACACAGCACTGATACAATTACATGAAATGTACAGTACAGCACAATATACAGTATATCCACACTTTTGGTGCATCATAAAGATAATAGTATGACACTAGCACAGGATTCTCAACATCTCACGTTATTATACAAGTGATTTGTGAATCTCAGACATTAAGATGAATGAACTCATTTTGATTGTTTATTTAGTGTGGCAGAATCAAAGTAAGAGCGCAGTTCTCAAATGGTAAACACCGAAAGCTAATTTGCATGGTTTGCTTCAGTAGACCAAGGATGATGCAAAACCTCACATTGTGATGATCATCATTGTATGAAGCCCCTGTGCCATAAACAATTAAAATCATATGGATACCAAGGAGGTGCAGGCGCACAAACGCTGCCTGCGTTCAGGATGGTGGAACGTTTGCTACAAGTTCAATGAACGGCAGTGGACTGAACAGCAGGTTACACAACAGGGAGGAGTTGGGCTGTCCATATAGGCTGTGGATTGAACAACACTCACATGGCTAACACCAGCAGGGAGGAGTTGGGCTGTCCATATAGGCTGTGGGTTGAACAACGCTCACATGGCTAACACCAGCAGGGAGGAGTTGGGCTGTCCATATAGGCTGTGGGTTGGACAACGCTCACATGGCTAACAACAACAGGGAGGAGTTGGGCTGTCCATATAGGCTGTGGGTGGAATAACGCTCACATGGCTAACAACAACAGGGAGGAGTTGGGCTGTCCATATAGGCTGTGGGTTGAATAACGCTCACATGGCTAACAACAACAAAGCCATCATTTGTTTTACTGCTTTTAGATTGTTGTATTTGAGCAGTACAGATGCACAAGATGATGGTAAAACCAGCGTGGCTCTAGAAACACTTCTGTCAGTACAGTTCTGTCTGTACATAGCGCACTGTTGCGCAATTGAAGGATATGTCTGTAATGGCTTCGTCAACATATTAGATTTCAGAATTTAAGGCATTTCATATCAGATTGAGACGGCATACATTTAAGATGTTGAGACGTAATAAAACCAACATTTTGTAATGGTATTAAATAGTGATGATGACTTCTACTCACAAATATGTATGAAACACCCAGGTAAATATGCGGCTACACTTCCTACATGTACGTCACTGACCAACACTCGCCACGGCCATTGAATGGAGCAAACGGCTTTGAAAGTAGTTCAAGAACGTTTTGAAAGTTTTCGAGGAAACGGGTTCCTGTCCAATAGCATATAATAGCCAGCATATATTAGCCAATAAGAGTGTGTGTTGAATGAATAGCCCCGCTCTCTTCTTACAGACAGAGCCAATTGCAATTGATTGTATTGACAATGTAGGGCAGGCAATAACAGTATCGTGGGTTTATACAGAGACAGTAGGGATTATTGGGAAACCATGCATGCATGCATAATGTGAAAAAAACATATACTCGAATCCCAATATTTACATCGACTACATACCCAATGAATCAATACCTGAATCATCAAGTATTTGGGGCCATCTCTAAAAGCAAGATTCAAAAAGTGTCCTCAACAGAGACTTCAAAGTATATATAGACTGAGCATTGCAAATATACAGTGGTAGGCTATTCCAGAGGTTCATCAGTTCATCTCTCATTTCAAACTGACTCATACGTCTCACAGCAACTTAATGAAAGTAAATTCGGAAATGCTCTAGCCATTCTACGCCTATGGGGAATCAAGATCCCTCTGCTTAAATGTCCTAAATGGATATGATCTGCCCTGGTACATGAGCTTCTCTGTTGCTATTTTAACCTAATCTCATAGCATTACATTATGTTGATCTGAAACTGCAACAACTAGGCAATTTACGGGCAAATTCGCTTCTGTTCTCGACATCTCTTCCGATGTGGCGTGGGTCACAGCGGGACACCGCAGAGGTCGCCTATCTCAAATCCTTCATGCACAATCAGTCCACTTTCAAAGGCTCCCCAAAGAGATAAGCGTATCCTCGCCAGCACGACGCCCGCATGCAAATGACGCTGTTGTTAGCACGGGAAGGAGAAAGGGGGGGTGAGAGTGGACGCATAACGTGGAAACGTGACCCAGAGATAGGACAGGCCAGGAGAGAAGGGGTTGACGCATAAAACTCAAGCACGGCAAGCATCTGTTTCAGGGTCCATTTTTATGAACGTCGCCTTGGTGACTTAGGAACAGAATTACGCGAATATGGCGAATCAAAGAGATGTGGGGAAAGATGAAGAAGACAGCAAACAGAGGTGAGAGACAAAGAGAGAGGGAGAGAAAGAGAGCGGATGGCACCAAGAGATAAGAGAGGGGGAGTCAGAGAGGGGGAGGGAGAGAGAGACAACACAGCACACATGGGTTTCACCCGGGGGAATGGAATATCAATCAATCTCACAGGACTTTCATCCTTAGCAAAGTGAAAAGGAGGGTCCTTCAAATTCCTCTGCCCCTGCACTCCACCACCTCTCCTACGATGCATATTAAATCCACAGTTGAATAATGAATCTGGTCCCGCTTAAATGAGAGAGACACAGAGATATTCCCCCAGGTTCAATCACCGTGAATATTAAAGCAAATTCACAAGGTTACAGGGGGAGAGCGTGAGAGAGAGAGAGAGAGAGACTGGCGATTGTTAGAGCCGATGACGAGGTGATGCCTCTAGCGAGAGGCGACAATTGCGCCTGCTAAATTCAAATCACCCTCCACCGTGTAATCGTTTTGGTCACATTTGAAAACAAGCAGCTAAAATTGGGGACAAATTAAGTTGCCGATAACGCATGGCCCTGTATACAATCGGGGCCCTCACTGAGGGAGGGACAGCCTTCTAAACACACCGCTACGTCAAATGTGTAATTAAACTACTTGACGCGTCCCAGAAACCACAGCTCGTTCACCCAATCATTTTACTCGCTGCGGAATCTTTAAAAAAATAGACAACGCCCGGCTTTCCCGGGCTACTGATCATGAGAATCACACTTGCTCTGCTTCGTACGAGCCCAGGAAGCAGGGGCAAACTTGTTGGATGAGCAAAGTAGATGGATGTGTAATGCAGCTAACTGATTGGGGGATGAAGGAAGGTTTACAGTGTCCACCGGGAGGCGTAGGAGACTACCAACAGGAATTGTGACATCCGCTGCTCGAGGGAAGCAGTTAACAGTTTCACTCCACCGCTGCATTCATCAGACGGCACATCTCATAACCAGCGAGGGCCTGGGTGCTGAAGGGCTTGTGTGTGCGCACGTGCGCGCGCGTCTTCAGCAGGCCCGAGCTCTGCAGCGCTGTGACACACACAAGGAGAGGAACCAGGTGAGTCACGCTCACGTCATCAACTTCCCTCGCTCTTGTATACGTGCGACGGCGTCGAGATGGCGTCCATCGCTGCGGACAGCAAATATTCTCTCTTCTCTCTGTCCTAACACCACTGTACCCGCTTGAGTTTGCTCACGTTCACGCTCACGCACGCACACACATCCCCGGCTAATATGCCTACAGTTGTTAACTCATTCATGGGGTCACTTTTGACTGTTAGTTACTGTCACATGTTTTAAATTGTGTAAACATTAAGGGAAAACTATTATTTTCACAGATCCAAAACATTTGTCACAGGATTTATCTCAAATCCACACATTGCCGTTTAAAGGGTTATGACGCCAGAATAGATTTGTGCTTGTAATAGGTACAGCCATTGAGGAATATCCCTAATCTTCAAAAGTTTAAAAAATGTCCTCTTTCTATGAGTGTGTACTGGTACTGGTTATTTCCCCCCTAGTTGTGTAGCTTTAACCAGTGTAAGAGGGTACTGCCATATTGGCACAATTCCATTTTCCACCACATTAAAAATCAAATCAATCTTTCAAATTAAAGGAGGGCACTTTTATGGCCATTGTTGTCCTAATGAGAGCTTTAACAGTACTATAATGTGACATCACAGGGCATGCACTCCATACAATCCACCTGGCACACACTAGTCTATGGAAGGCTGAGAAATGAAGGTTCCTGAGCCAGCCAGCCGACTGAGAATCGATTGGTTCTGGACTCACACTCAGACATGCAAATATGCTCAAAGGAATGCCAAGGAGATCGGCACACAGGTTTATGTACCCCAGACACAGCCTCTGTTTCACACTGTTGGGAGGGGAAGACATAGTCAGTGTTCCCCAAGCAACCGCAATAGTAGTAGAACTAATTATGCAAAACTGAATACTAAGTGCTGTACATACCTGTTTGTTATTATTTAATTGTTCTTTATTTTTATTTTATTTCAGGTCACATGTATACAAACAACATCCAAACGCTTCGTGATTGTTTTGTTTTTTTTGCAAATCATGATAGTTTTGTTTGCAGTCTTTCTGTGGAAAACAATATAAACATTTTGCAAGTTGTGATTTAGTTTTGGAGATCTGATTATATATTTGTGGGTCTCTTCATCCTTATCTCCCTGGATACGTTATTTTTTCTCATAAAAACATACTCATACATTAATCGGTGTCAAATGAAGCCTGTAAGTGTCACATATGTCATTTTGGTATTAAAGTGTAGGAAACACTTGCGATTTCAATTCAGGCAGAGACAGGTTAAATATTCCATGTGGATGACACTGCTCTAGTAAATGAAGTTAAAAATTTTTTTTTTTTTCATTTTCACATGTCAATATTATTGATATAAAACTTTATTGGAATTATGCATCTAAACCCCTTTTACACTATAGAACTAGAATACAGCTTCTGATGAGTACGTGTCAAGGAATAAGCCATTGTGAGTGAACATTTCAAAAATATTTATGGGGTTTTTAATAGAATGTCAGAAAATGTGAAATGTGTGTGCTACGTATAAATGCAGATATAAATCAAGAAATATATATATATATGTGCTTATATATACTATTATTTCATTAATATATGCACTAATCTACATTCTGTATCAAGAGGGTTATTCTCTCTCATTGAGAAATTCCATTCCAGCTGTGTTTGGTGTGAAACATGACGCAACTCCAAGCTTTGATTGGCCAAATTTGACATATGACCCATATTGTCCCTTTGAATCCCATTGAGAAATTCCATTACAGCCGTGTTTGGAGTGAAACATGACGCAACTCCAAGCTTTGATTGGCCAAATTTGACATATGACCCATATTGTCCGTTTGAATCCCGGGAAGAAGGGGGATGTAGTTTTAGATGCAGTGTAGTCTTTTTCAGACTGTATGTCTCTCTGTAAGATGCCAATGACCTCTCATAGAACTACATTCCCCACACTATCGCTGTCCAATATCAACAAGAAATTTACAAAATGGACGACCAGAATGACGTTCTGAGAATAGTTAACAGAATATAATTTTTAAAAAGTTTCGGGTCGACCAAAGCAATCTTTCTCAGCGAACTCATCAAAGGTAAGACCGAGTGTGTTCTAATTCGAAAAACGTAATTCGTGTCGGCGATCTTTGTAAGATGTTTTTGCCAGTCGTGCTTCTATTTGGAAGCAGAGACTATGGCTATACCAAAGAGAGTGCAGATGCTGTATCATATGTATGTATTGCCTGACATGAAAAAGATTGCTACGTACGTGCGTGTCAACCTGCACGTAATATTTGCACACGCAAATATGCGGTATGGGTTTTAATTTGTCTGACTTTGAAAAATTGTTTAATTTGGGCACTGCTTGTTAGATTATAATAATAGCAACCACACATGTATTTTAACAAATGGGCTTCACTCGAAGAGTTGGGGGTGGGGGAGAGCGCGACACTGCCAGCGGTGAAGCTCGGGATGAAGAGGTTAATATTCTGCACAGCTACTGTACCACGCATGGCTGTATTATAAGAACGGTACAAAGTCTGGACAAAACAATTGCAAAGCGCGCAAATAAGTGAACAGGAGTTAGTATGGTGACGTCATCTGGACCAATAGCCTTCATTTCTCCAGTCACACAAATAGCCTCACTCTCTGAAGTACCTAGAAGCTAGACGGTTTTAGCCATTTGCTAGTGGGACACGTTACATTATGAGCTAGATAATGTCTGCATGTTTAACATAAATTCTGATAACTGGCGATGGCTCATGTAAACACCAGACCCGATTAGGTGACATCCCATGTAAACAGGTAACCCGAAAATCGTCAATCGTAAAGATTCCATTCTGAAAGACTAATAGCCAGCTAGTGTTAGATTGGAGCCTTCTTAATACCACAGTAAACAACAACTGACTCCTTCAGTTTGCTTTTCATTTGGAGTTATCATAATTACTAGCAGGAACACAGCTGTCTTGTCTCCCAAGCTAATGGGAGAGAGAGATGGAACCCCAACCAATCATCTACAATTTGACAACAGTGATTTCATTTTCCATTCAACACATTTTCAAGCTGAACATTTTTTGGGTACATTTATTTGTTAAAGTAAAATACATCTGCACGTTTAATATATCTGCAAGTAGAAAACAGTGTTCTTATCATTGCTATATGATGCTCTGGATCAGACACACCGATAGCATGGATGAAAACCTCTGACACCCTTTTGTAGTGTGTCAGTATAGGATAGACTGCCATTTTTACTGTCTTGCCTTAATTGTCTATAGGGTAATTCATATAAAAGACCTATGAAATTATATAAATAATAAACTAATAATTATAATATTAAATGTACAATGCGGAACTTGATGGAAAACTAAACGACACACCTCTGGCTGTTTACAGGTCTTGTAAATCTGTCAAATTAGTAGCCTACGGTTACTGCTTAAAATAAATATAACATTTTAAATGAGTAAATCAAGCAGTGCGCTATTGTCACACCGGAATTACTAATAATTGTGAGTGACAATGCTAACAGCCAACAGGAAATCGAAAGTATCGCATCTGAAATGTCCGAGGGTTTCATATATGGCAAGCAGTTTTAACATTTATTCACTAGAGTTGACTATCCGGAATTTATAGAACAGATATCTGCATTGTAATTTGAACTAGTCATAATTAATTGTGACTAGCCATCATATCTGTTTTATCTGTAATTCCACATTTGGATGTAAAAACAACTTCTACAGTAGGTCTATTTTCTACAGTAGGTCTATTCTCTACTATTTTTGTACAACAGCCTTTTCATTCGCCTGAATGCCTTGAGTGTGGTCTTGGAGTGGTGTTACTAAAGTTCACACATACTGTACAGTAGTCTGTGATTTTATTTTCAGGCATTTCCTCTAACCATGTCTATCCTTTGGCATGGAACATTACACAAATATAACCAAGACAAGATAATCTCATCACTGCACAGGTACATACAGTACACAAACTCAGGAGATTGTGAAACACTTCTGTTCTTGGCTGTTGCCCTCTGCCAGCAGATGTTTAGCTGATCAACAATCTCTCAAGCATGGCGAAGGCTTTGTAATGTGGCTCAGGATACTAATGACAACATCATGGTTCACAAAATCGTAAAGGTTTATGGGAAAGCCACGATTGCTCAGTGCATAAATCAGGGCTTTTTTGTGCAATATTGTAGCATTCACTGTGAAGGGAATGCTATAATTCTGATCTGATTTATATAGGAGCTATGATCTTCCAGAATCAAACGGGGCCTTGAGAGCTTGTAAACATATAAGTGAATGAAGTGAAATGAAACGGAAAGACTGATATTATTAATTAAAGCCCTTCACTAGTGAAATTATGTATAGAATATTGTGAGTGACAATGTTATCAGCCAATGAAAATCTACTGCCCCACTTCCTGATAGCGATGTATCAGACATTCTATTCTTTGATGGAGAGCTGATGAACGGAAGAGGCTGAGATTAATCATCCCCTCTCAGGAATTAGAACTTTTTATGGCGTAAACAGACTCCAATTCTAATAGCATGTCTAGCTAATCTCTATTAGCATGTCTAATCAGTCAAATCAGTTTGTAACAAACAATCTGAAGCACTCAAGAGGGTAATATACTGTATGTATAAAAAGCCTATAATAGATCTTTGCTATACAATCATGCTGTCATTGCCATACACCAAATGATCAAATCAGGAAATGTACTGTAAGACGTGTCCATCCATTGTCAGGAGTAAAACATAGATAACCAGATAAGGTTAATTTACATTTATTGACAAAAGGTGTGTTTGATATTATTTATGTCCTTGTTTTCTCAACTCTATCTCCCCTTCTCTCTTGCCCCCCCTCTCACACACACACACACACACACTCTATTACTAGATATGATTTGTGGCCCTTACCAATGGAGGGTGCCATACACTTAGTGAAGACCGAGCTGTCATGCACCCACTGAACTGGGCTGCCTGTTTGCGTGATTTATTTCAGTTTAATTGCCCAACTCCAATATTAATAGGTATTCCCTGCTGTGCTGTAATCCTGTAAGAAAAACCATCAAAACATTGCACATGCAGCATACAATCTATGCTATTTTTTTCTCTCTCTCATATTGAAGTGACTTTATAATCCATCAGAGTAAACACAAATGTAATTTCACAGGGCAGCGGGAAGACAGGATGTGAATAGGCCTCTGTTTTCTACCTTACTTCTCCGACTGTGACATCTCAAACACTAAATCCAAAGATGTGTGTGTGCCAGAGCTGCTATGCGTTGAGACTTAACTGGGGATTGGCTTGAATATACTGTTTAGATGCTGCATGATTTTCATTTGCTGAAATGTAGGCTATTGACATTGTTGTCAGGCCGGGCTCATAATAATAATAATAATAATAATAATACAACAGGTTCCTGTTACAAATAGACACAGCACGGTAAGTTGATTTCAAGATGCAAATATTTGCTGGTTTATTTAATAAGTTTACAGCGTGAGACTGTTCTTTATAGCTTACTCTATACTTAACAGATAGGACCCCCTGAAGCGGCTCTGAATATGCCTGTTCATAATGCAACAGTTTCAATGAAAACTAAAATGCTCTAGTAGGCATTTAAATGTATGAATATGTGCATTAGAATTCATACAGCTTTCATTTAAGAATTCAACATGCTTCATATGTTCTTACTATTTGACTGGGGAAGATCAGACAAATTAAAGAATGAATATGACTGATGGCAAGCGTGTATTATTGTAAGTAATATTTGGAGGTAAATGTTTCTCACACTGAAAATACAAGAGGTTTGCCCTTTCAGAGAGAGTGCTATCCTCTGGCTATATGCATGGCTTTCATTTGCACCAGTGGGCCACCTTGACACAAAAGCCTGTTCCCGCCGTAGCACCCACTAATGACAATGACTTAGATATCCCTGATTCTGAGTAAAGAACAACGTTGTTAATTTAGAAGGCAGGCAGTCCGAGACAAATTCACTTTGTATTGATTTCTGTGTGTTCTAAAGGGGACAGCCCATGATCAGTGTCGGGGAAACCAACATTACTAAAGAACTGATGTTTGGTTTGAAACTCTTGAGGTTCTCTTCCTGCTATCCCTCCACTCCTCTTTGCTTATCTTGTCACCCCTCAACCACACGGTTGACGTTAAAGGCTAGTTCCTGTTGGTTCTTTCTCACTTAAGTGCGTGTGTGTGTGCATTATGAATGTTTCCCATTTAAATGGCCAAATCTAGCTCATGTTTACATGCAAATCCTATTATCTCTAGTCCTTTCAAGGGTCAGCCGTGTAAAGTCATTGTAATCAGTTTGAGTTTGTTTTATGGAAATTTTATTTTTCTAATGATTATTATAAGTTGATTATAACTGCTGCAAGTCTGCATCTGCGACATGCTCCTTTTAACCTCCAGTGTTAATTACGTTAAGGCAAACTAAGAAGCCCAACTCATAAGGAACAAGTTTGTATATACATTTAACAGGTATGTTTATTGGCTCAATGTCTAATTGTGCAAGCTTTTGTAATATACACAAGAACACCAACACTAAAATATATATTCTAAGACTTATTGATAAGCAGCTCTCTGGACTGTATCCAGCGGTGTATTTCTTGTTAGTAGTAAAACCCTTTGGACCACAGTTTTTGAGTTAATCTCCTACCCTGATTGGTTGTTTCTACTCTTTGCCTTGTGCTTTCAGAGAACATACTCTAGTCACGGGTTTCTTGAACGCCACCCCTCTATGATTGAGCATAAATCTTTGTTGTTGGTGTTTTTCTGTTTACAGAATGGTCACATAATTGTACATAGAATAGAATGTTTCATTGATTAAGGGCTAACATTGGCACTTGATTAATTAAAGGCAATTATGGGATATTTGGTTAATTATGGTTTAGAATTTTATTTTGTCTACGCCATGGAGAAATTGCCTTGTTGTCGCAACAGAATTATAGGCAGTATGATACGAACAATAGTGGTAGAATAACAGAAATCTAGACATAACTATCTTGGATATTGTTTAAAAATACAGTATGTATACATTAGTTGTGCCCTTGAAATGGCAGTACAAATGTGTACAGAAATGTTTTCTCATTCAATATAGTATATATGTGTTGAAAGATATTAAGCTACAGTGGGCTCATCCCACAAATAGAGGGATGAGAACCAAAGTGACATTTTGGGTGGAAAAAAATATCTATCTATCTCTCTATCTCTCTCTCTCAAATTAAAGCTCTTTACGAGCTCTTTCTACAAAAAGGCACAAGTAAATTCTACATCATTGAAGAGTTATTCATTATAAACCAAAAGACAGTTGGACCCAAAATGGCATATCTGCACTTACACCCTTTTAGCATTGTGGAACAGGACTGTGGAAAGGACTTTTTATGTTTTATTTCATCACAATAGATTGTTATTTCTTTTAAACTCTATGTTTTTGAATGCTTTGTTCATATTGCCATCGGATAGGCTGATCGTTTGATATGGAAAGTGGAATCAAACATTGGTGCCAAAAGATGCATGTAACTTTTCAAACTTTGTTTTGGCCCTCTTGTAACGTTGGTGAAACGTCACTTAAGCCCCTCTTGTTCTCACCCCTTGAAATGCATGTTCCTTACAAATTGGGCACCATTTAAAATGGAAATAATCAGGCTTTCCAATAGTATAAGATGTATTGGCAACAAGCGTTGTTACAACAAATACATCTAGCAAACACACGTCCTGACTTTTTGGGTCATGTATAGTAATAGTTAAGTGTTAAGAGTGTGGGTTGATGTTTGAGAGAGCAGAGACCAACTGCCAACTTGACAACAATGGCAAGACATACATATTTCAAAACCATTAAGACACTGTGACTTTGCCTTGTGTGAAATGTATTTTAAATATCAGCAATTGCTTGACAAAAATATTTAGTACTATAGATTTGTATGCGTGGAAACCTGGTTCCTGGCCGTTGTTGTTGTTTCGTATTCAG
Source organism: Typhlichthys eigenmanni (assembly GCA_027564635.1). NCBI lineage: Eukaryota > Metazoa > Chordata > Actinopteri > Percopsiformes > Amblyopsidae > Typhlichthys > Typhlichthys eigenmanni. Next base: position 19,740 of record JAODUK010028144.1, read on the forward strand.
GACAACTAGGTAATGCATCCTGAATGCTCTTTGCCTGCTACGGTGCCTCCGGTGAGATGGATGGCCTTGGCAAATTGATTGCTACCAGAGGGAAAACATTCAAATCATCCTTTCCAGGCCTGCCTGTCAGCCTTTTCTTGATGGTTAATGGACTTGGTGGCAGATGTGATATGATAAAATCAAATATTTTACCTGCATTGATATTTCCCACTGAGGAGGAGAATTGGGGGCAGGTGACAGAAATATTTTTATGGGCAAATTAAGAGTAATGTCTTGGAGCTGTGAGGTCCAATTGGTCTGGGAGGGGGGTAGAAATGGGGGCAAGTATATCAATCAGTGCCAGTATAACATATATATATATATATTCAGAGCCACCCGGGGCTGTTATTTTGAGGGTGCACTGTGGTCAGAACCCAAAAGTACAGTCTTTTCCCTTAGCTGTTACACTTCACATCCCTTTTATAGCTTCAGTGACAGGGGACACGGCCAATTGCCGTTAAAGCAAGTAAACGATAGCAAGCTAATACTCTTGCCAATTTCGCCGAATATCTCCTTGCATTTCGCTATCTTACCATTCTCTGTGAGTGCTGAAAAAAATACTTTGGTACTTCTACACAGCCCTGGCTTGGTAAATAAGAACACAAACAAAGTGGTGCAGACCGCTCACATCAACAATATCATAGCCATGGCAATGTGTTTCCAATGTGTGGGGCGGAGCTTCTGAGAGAGCACACTATACTAGGGCTTTGAAGGGAGAGGTGTTTTGTTTTAATATGAGTTAGAGTTTAGCAAGCATTCCTTTAAAGTGTTTCTATATGACTTTCTGCCACAAGATGTCAGACTAGAGCACCAGCATCTCAGACCAAAACAAATGCTTTGTGGGCCACACACACACACTAACATGCACGCAAGGCTCGATTGGCTATGAAAACAAATGTTACGGCCTGGCTCATGGGCCGTAAACCAAACAAACCAAACACTTAAACAAAACACCATCCTTGATGAAAGGTTCACGTGAGTATACACTTCACTGATGTCAGCACATTCTAGCATATCTGCTTAATGTTTTTTTTGTGGGACCCTAAATGCGTTTCTCTGGGATTTACCTTTCGAAGCACTTCAATCAAACCCACATATAGGGCCTACATACAATATTTGCAGCAATTTCCCTGATTGCCACTTTCTTCAACTGGTGTTTGTGTTGCTAATCTAGCCCGGAGCGTATGGCGCATTCTTACATGCGCTGCATCACGAGTAGTCATGCGACTATTGTGATGCGCTATGAATGATGATCCTGGCTTCTGTCCACGATGCTAACGCGTCGTGAGCACAGGGACGGCTGTTTTGCTGAGTATCATCTGGCTTGTTTGTTATTAATGATAATGTTGCCATGACGCTGGCTAATGTTCTCCTGGGAATGCGGCGAAGGGTAAAAGCAGCTGGCTGTACAACGAGCGCAGCAATGTTAAAGGCTGACACAGGCAAACGGCGCTCTAGGATGTTAAAGTAAAATTAAAAAAACATCTACTGACGGATCCAACAGCGTTTGATAAGGTGGCGATGTAGCAGATCTTGATCTCCACTGGGGTTCAGGCATTCAACCCATGCATGTTTTTCCTAAGACCTCTCTCTCTTTCCCCCTCTCCTGACGCTCATTACTGAAGCCTGTGTTCTCTCCCACACTAGTCTTCCTCTGCAATGAACAGATAACACCGGGATACAGCTGTCCGCTGACTCCTGTTCACCTGAAGCAGTGCTTATCGGGCTGAAACACACGGCTCCTGTTAAAATAATTATTGTTCCAGCTCTGCTTGCTGTGTCCCTGGAGCAGCAACGCATGTGTGTGTGTGGTGGGTTTAGGCAGTGTCCTAACCCACCAGGCAGTGTCCTATCTTGTCCTTTTGCTGTCATTGAATGGTCACCTGCCCAACACAGGTGACTGACCGTGCCGTTTTTGATCTTAAAGAGTTCTCCTAATTTGCCAAAACAATATACTGTATTTCTTGATTGAACGTAAACTCAACTATGAAATCAAAGTGTAAAAAAGGCATGTTGTCAACCTGTATTTAGTATGTGTGTCCAAAGGAAACTTGCAATATTACAATTTGTTTCCACAAAAGAAACATACAATGAGCTTTGATATGTCTCATTATGAACATTGGCCCTTAAAAGTAAAGTGAGTGATGGTAAGCAAATACACTTTTTGTTGAATTCAGCGAATATACACCATCTACGGGGTGTTTTTGTTTTGATTGAGTCAACAAACCTTCTCCAAAATTACCCTAACCTATCCCTAACCCTAGGTTTTTTATTACAATATTAATATGTCTGTTTAAAAAAAAAAGTGTATATACAACTATAGATATTTTATTTAGCTTTTAAAGTGTTTTTTTACTTTGTTAAATCAGCCTGCTTGGTGGTCCTGATGTATGTGAAATATGTAACACTAAGCATGTATTTTGTTAGCCTGGCAATATGAACGCTAGCTAAACATATTTCTTGTTCAGCACACAGTAAATTGTTAATTTACACTTTAACATTGGTAGCAAGTGCCAGTTGTCAACTGTGTTAATAAAAGTGTGATGAGGTTGAATGCGAGAAATTAAAGCGTTAACATAATAAAATGCTGTCGGCACTAGAAATAATTATTAGTTATACCAGGATGCCAATGTGAATTCATTATTGCATGCCCTGCTATCCACTCAGGATATGTATGCAATGAGGGCAATCATTTTAGTTTCACTGTATAAACTGCATGTTCCCTATGGTTAAAATAATATTCATTGTTTTTGGCTTTGAGGCTGATTGAGATACTGTATGATAGATAATTTATGATGCTGAGGTAAGCCTGTAATTTCCAGAGGACTGGTCGTGAGCAGGGTTTGCCACCATGAATGATTAATATATAAACATTATTCACAACCGAGCCTCATACTTTTGTGGTAATTTAACCAAACCGCCAACCGTTTTCTAGTAAGACGCTAGGGAACGTTAGGTCAGGGTTAGAGTAAACAAAAGTCAGTGTCCCTGTCAGTGTCCCTGTTTTCCCTGTCCTATGGGAAGGTTAAACAGCTTGACACTTTTGCTCTGCTGTTTAAAATAACTTAGCTGCTAATAAGCCTGCCTGTATTGTTTTCCAAGCATGCCTTCATGCCTCCTCTTTTAGTAGACGATCTTGACCAATTGATCCTTTAATCCAAAAGGCTCTCTAATCTCCAATGCAATACATGTAACACATAAACTCAATAATCAGTGAAATAATATGGTTTTTATTTGACATTTCATTTGCAACAATTCAAGTTTAACTCAATAAGTAGTATTTGAAAGGAATTCATATTTTTACACCAAATTATTAACAGTATATTTATTAATAATTTAAAAACAAAAACATTTCAATGTTGGATAAATATAAGGGAATAAATGGTAGAATGTTAGTGCTATATAGACAGCGGGTTCTACTTTTTGAATGAAGGTAGAAGAACATGCATAAATATGTCCATTCCGATTGTACACCAGAATCACTGGAAAACTCTACAAAACAATACAGTTAATGAGTTACTTGTGCTCCGATGTCGATATCGCCAATCCTGAAATGCTCAAATCTGTGTAGAGCTAATTGAGTTCCCAACGAAGTTGCGTTTACCTATATTCATCTGTGCGAAGGAGAAAACTCACTCACTGTAATTTTGAGGTAAGATCAAAGGTGTCCCGCTCACAGGAGGCAACATATTTGTTTTAAGCTTCTGACTCACATACATAGTTATGTGTGTGTTTGTATGTACGCTGGTAAAATCTTATATTTTAATGAATGAACAGTGACCGTGATGTGAGCTTTGATTGCTCAAGTGTATTCATTTCAGTCTGAGTCATGTACAAAC